>JAXBDA010006992.1:0-18981 GCA_036023075.1 Gaultheria prostrata
GACGGGCAGTAATTTGCGGATATTTTAGCTTCCCCAACAGAGTGAAGACTCAGCATATGAGATACAAGTATGAAAGCTAAAATGGAGTAAACACCCATTTTATATTCCCAGCTCAGCAAGAGAAAAATCGGCGTAGCTGATAGGAACAAAATTCTATTATCTGGCTAGAGACAAGGTTTTAGTAAAGTACATGAACGCATCGTAAGTATTTTTATGCTTCGAAATACCTATATAGAAAGACCTTGAGTCGACCAAAATAGACAGTGGGGCTACTTCTTGTTGTGGTGGTGGTAGTGGTGGTTGTTGGTTTGAATGGTCGGTTGCGAAAAGACTTGACAAAGAAGTTTCCTACTGCCCTTCCTCATTGCCACCCAGTGACCCCACAACATGACAAAGGAGCTCTCTCTCTCGGCGAAAGTTAGTATTGTTAGTTGAATAGTTGCAGTTTGTGACGTTTGAACCATTGTCAAATGCATGAGGACATAGTGCCTACCAACGTAAACATATATTTGTGCCAAAATTTTCTCACTTAAAATGAGACTGCAAAGAAGTCTATTGGGAAAGCTTGTGACCGCCCAGACATCTGGTTATTAAAAAAAATGAAATGTCAAACTGAATTCTCATATCAGCCACTTGAGAAATAATGGTGAACAAAATGACGAGTTTTACCATGTGTACGACATGGTGCCTACCAACACACACACATATTTGTGCCAAAATTTCTCACTTAAAATGCAAAGAAGTCTATTGGAAAAACTTGCAGCCGCCCAGACATCTGGTTATAAAAAAAAAAAATGAAACGTCAAAACTGAATTCTCTTACCAGCCACTTGAGAAATGAAAGGTGAACAAAATGATGAGGTTTACAAAATGTGTACTACGACAAAGAAACAAATCTGGAGAGAGAATTCCAAAGGTGATGGAATTCAAGTTCACATAATGAACTGCAAACTCATTTCCCACAACCACATATCAGTGGGTATCTGACCATACTTTTAAAAATTGGCCGGTTCGTAGCAGATTTTGAAGGTTCCGGTGCGCATACTCACCGGTATAGCGGTGGAATTCAAAATCGCATACCGTCTTGATATGTATCAGTGTATCGGCCGAGATGGCGTTCACGGTCCAGTTCAGGCGTATCGGCCGAGACGGCAACAGAAAACAGAGTAGCTGCCTCTTTTACTGTCCAGTTCAGGCGTATCGGCCGAGACAGCAACGAAAAACAGAGTAGCTACCTCTGTTTTCAGTTTTTCAGCTTTATTCGTGTTGCTATTGATTTTAAAAAATTCACGGCCACGACACCCGATTCCCACTACATATCATTCAATACACCCACTACCGATACACTAAAACTGCACGACCACTACATCTCCTGATACCGCTACTTAAAACTATGTATCTGACTCAAAAGGGTAAAAAAATAAAAATAAAAAAAAGTGTGATTTCACATTAGACAATGATCAGATGGCCAGCACTAGCACTTGAATCTGTTTTTGCTATCTTCAACTAAATCCAATTCTTCCATTTCATATGTTCACATCTTCACTGTTGTTCTTGATACCCACTGATTGGGAATTTGTTCATATCATTGGCTATTTTTTGGTTCCTGGAAGCAAAAAGGTAACATGAGGGAACTGCTCGGTAGTTCGGATATCAGTTTAATTGGACGGCAGCATAGACTTGTATATTTTGAGTCCAAGTCTATCGAACCCCCTTTGTGGAAGTGCTGAAGTCCCGTTAAGTTCAGTAGCTGTTTACAAGCCAAGAAGCTTTATTAACATTGTGGTTGGCCAGAGGTGAGGAGTGGCTGAAAGGGTATTCAGTGGGAGAACGGAGGTGGTGGGCAGGGCCGGCCCGGGCCTAGGGCATCCCAAAAACACGAAATTTTTGGGGCAACCCCATAAAAATTTGTTATTAGGTTTAAGTGGGGGTCTTTTTTAGTCAAATAGGAAGGAAAAAAAAAAAAGAGGGACCCAATAGAAAAATCAAAGGTCCAATCTAATTTATTGAAGTCCAATCCAAAAAAAGGACCAAACTTGCAATCTTTTTGCAGCAAAATGTGGGGTTAACTGTCGTGTGTGCGCGAGGCTCAAATTCGGGGATTTGCACCCCCCTTGCGCCCGAAGTTCGCAACGCGCACCCGGTTAATTGGGGTCGATGTTGTGCACCTGGGTGCTATGCACCGTGCTGTGCACTCCTCGGCCGTCCGATCATGTTTTGAGCGGCCTGGATGCCTTTGGCTATTTTAATTTAATTTTGATTTACTTTTATCGGTAAAAAATCAAAACACATCCGGACCATTCAAAATACAATCGGACGGCCGAGGAGTGCACAGCACGATGCATAGCATCCAAGTGCACAACACCCACCCCATTTCCGGTTAATTGGTGTCTGGATCGTGTTCCTCAAAATTGCCTTGGACATTGGCCCATTTTCCTAAGCACGACATCTCTCCTTAAGTCTAACCACATTAAATAGCCTACTAAGTGTTCACACATAAGGAGCTCAAAAGTTTTGTGTTTAATCATTGTGGGATAAAAGAATAGGAGATGCTTTTAAAAACACTTTGAAAAAATACACATCCCCAACAAAAGTATATAGGGCACCCACGTGACGATTGGACCTAGGGCACCCAAATACCTTGGGCCGGCCCTGGTGGAAGGAGGTGGGCAATGGCCGTAGGTGGTGGGGAGGAAAGATGAAACCAAAACTTGGTCTGCAAACAAGTGCAACCACCATTTTTTCAATTGTTTTGGAGACATTTACCATATCTTTTGTAAACAGCAACGGTGTGCAAATTCGTTCACCCCCACCTAATGAGGGTGAACAAAACCCTCACCCTGATTGGTTGAAATGGTGTGGGGTCCAGCACAAATAGTGTGGATCCCACAACAAAGTGATATCATGCTTTCGAAAAAGTGTAGACCTCACACCACTTCAACCAATCAGGGTGAAGGTTACATGTTCTTGTTTGCAGCTTTCAAATCTTCTAAAAACAAAAGATATTAACAAGGATCAAGAAAACTCTCAATTCTAGGAATTGTTGTCAATGCCACCCAAGCAATTCAATATGTTCCCAACATGTGATGTGAAATTTTTTTATTTTTCTGTGTCATCAATTATCCAGTTTAAGTTTCCTCATGAGTACCACCTGAGCTGAACCTTTATGTTCAGATTTGTGAACACAAAGTGGGGAATGACCCAGGTTTCCGGGTTACTAGCAGTACTAGACGGTTTTAATTAGAGTAGCATAAATGCATAATAGAGGGAACCGATTTGAGAGAACAATCATTTAGTAAATTTGGTTACTTATGCCTGTCATTCATTCAAATATGATAACTTATGATTTGAGTAATTTGATTATGCTGGTAGCAATTTCTGAAACACGTGTAAAAAAGTTAATACGTGCCTAGTAAAAATACGTCATACTTTCCCAAAATTCTCGTTCAACACAGAAAGACATAGGTGTGGAGGTGATGGGGTACTTGTACCATACCTGCACTTTCATTTTAAGCACCAGAAAAAAAAAAATTAAACATTCGTTTGTACTGGTTTACGTCTACAACCGTAGCACTGTACCATTGTGAGTTTCCGACCATTGCCTAAACGCATAGATGAAAAATAAGTGGCGTTCCAAGTTCAGTAATTTTGTTTTCTTTGCCCATTTCCATTTGCCCAAAATGCAAAACAACATTGGTAGTATAAAGGCAAAATCAAAACTGAGCCATGTCTTGTACAAACGAGAGCTCCATGTACTGTACACATTCTCCCAATATAACTAGATGACCATATATTCATTTAGATATACAATAAACTGGAAACTGAAGTTGAACTACTCGCTTGCTTGGATGCAAGTGTTAAACTTATTTTCTTAGAATATCAAGCTTTAAACAAAAGCTAGGAGAGTGAATGAAGCCTTACTCACTCGAAGCAGATGTGGTAGACGTACTAACCCATCTATCGGTCACCAAAGCTGGTGAAATTCAAGACATGTTGTTCTTCAATAACACAACATCTTCGCGATCAGGCAAAGAAGTTGGCCTCCTACTTGTCAACGCGCTACCATCGTCGATTATCTTCCCAGCATTCTCATCTTTGTATGCCTGAATCTCCGTTAAAGCCTCCAAAATCTCTTCCTTTGTGGGCCTTATGTCCTTATCAAGTTGCAAGCACCTAAAAGCCACCTCTGCCACCGACAAAGTCATCCTCTCAATCGAAGAATCTGACTCGAACCCAAGAGACGGATCAATCAACTCATGGATTGCACGGTTTTGGATCCTGTTTACTGCTAAGTCAGCCAAATTAATCTCATCGCTATGCCTGTTCATGTCAACAGCTGGCAGAGATGATATGAGCTCAATAAGAACCACCCCAAAGCTATAAACATCACTCTTTTCAGTAAGCTGGTAACAACGATGGTACTCGGGATCAACATAACCGGGAGTCCCCTGTGGAGCCGTTGAGACGTGAGTGGCATGGATGGGGAAGAATCTTGAGAGCCCGAAATCTCCAACTTTGACATGAAAATCATCGTCGAGGAGTACATTGTCAGTCTTCACATCACGGTGGATGATCTCAGAATCATGGAGGTAGGCCAATGCATTGGCGGTTTCTATGGCTATGTTCATGCGAATAGGCCATGCGAGCGGACAGTCCTTTGCTCGATCACCATGCAGATGATCTGCCACAGTGCCATTGGGAATGTATTCGTAGACGAGTAGTAGTTCTCGGCTTTGGTGGGAGGTGCAACCATAAAGCGTGACCAGATTGGGGTGGCTCAAACAGGTAAGGATTTTGATTTCGTTCATGAACTGCTTCACCCGCTTGTAGTTGTGCTCGTATAGGCGCTTGACTGCAACTTCCCGCCCATCCCGGAGTTTTCCTGGTTGAGAAGACCAATGGTTATGCCACATTTTTGTGTGAATACTAGTGGGATTTCAGAGTATGTAAACAAACAGGCTACATAGATCGGCTGTTGGTGGATTATGGATTTGTGGCGAATTTATTCAATGAAAGGAAATAGATACGAAAACTCAATGTGACATGGACTTCAAAATGTAAGGAGGACCTGTGTCGGATACTTGACACTAGGGAAAACAAATGAACTATGTTTCCTTTACAAATGAGTAAATTCGAGCTATCAACCAAATCCATGTAACAGTCTCATACTATGAATGAGATGCTCAAATGCAACTTGTAAACACCATTTTGTCCTAGAAAATAAAATACGTATACCACTAAGAGGGTGTTTGGGCGCTGAGGTTTCCCGTTTTCACATTCTTGTTTTCAACTTCTTCATGTTTGGCCGCCCAAACTGAAAACAGATTTTGAGAAAACGTATTCTGAGTTTTACACTTTCCAAGCCAAAAGCCAAAATCTGATCTTGACCTTTTCCATTTCTACTTTTCATTTTGCTATTCCATCAATTCTACTCTCCCTTTCCTACCCCTCATTGTTTATGTTCAGATCTTACCTGGACTTGCCACTGGCTGCCGACCACCGCCACCTAAGGCAACTGAAGTTTCAAAAGCTGGTCGGGGGCGAAGATGTCTCGGAGCTTGTTGATGATGGTATCAAAGATAAGAAAAACAAAGACATTTTTCAAGAGATGATTCTCTCTCTCTACTTCTCTCTGTTCTCGTAGCTTAGGGTTTTCAATTTCTGATCTCAAATATTCTCCAGAAATTGATTCACAAACTTCTTTATGGTATCAGAGCAGTAAATCGACATATGTCGAAGAAGTCGATTCTGGAAAGGTGTCTCAAATCTGTTCAACTCAACACAAATGGCAACTACAGTAAATTCATCATCTTCTTCAACTGGTGCGACTGAATCTACGACTGTAAAGCTGAACATACCTCCTTCTTTAGTGTTCTTGATTTCCAATATACATTCATTTGTTACTATAAAGTTGGATTCGCACAATTACGTGTTGTGGCGAACACAAATAGAACATGCCTTAAAAGCTAACAATTTTTTTGGCTATGTTGATGGTACAATATCATGTCCTTCACCGTCTGTTGTGAGAACTACAGAGATCACTGTTTCAGAACCTGATCTAGCGTTGTGGAAAATCATTGATAGTCAACTTGTGTCATGTCTTATAGCTACAATTTCTGCTGCTACCTTGCCTTTAATCTTAGGGTTAGATCATGCATGTCAAATCTGGGAGATCCTTGAGCACCGTTTTAATTCTGTGTCAAGGACGCATGTACATGATCTTAAGCGGCAGTTGTATGGCATAACCAAGACTTCTACCTTAGAAGTCTATTTTGACACTATCAAACAACTTGCATATAAGTCAGCTGCAGCAGGGGCTCCAATTTCTGAAGAAGATTTGGTCTTCTATACAATGCATGGTTTGCCTCCTGAATTTGACCCAATTCAGACAGCTCTAAGTACACGAGTTGGCAATATTTCTTTTGAAGAATTAGTGACTATGTTGAATGGTGAAGAGATGAGAAAGAATAGGGTTTCAAATGGGAATGTTCATTTAGATGCTTCTCCTTCTGTATTTGTTGCTGCACCTAGAGCACAATCTCCATCTACTACTGTGCAGTATTCACAACAGCAAGGACCATCTCATGTCCCTAGTCCTGTACAACAGCAACAAACTTCTTTTAATCCAGCTCAACATGGTCAACAGCTGTCTGCTCACAATCAACAACCACCTCCTATGTTTGTAGCACCATTTCCACAACAGTACAATAATTTTAGACCTGGAAATGGACCAAGAGGCTTCAGAAATCAGAGTGGGAATAGAACTGCATGTCATATCTGTGACAGAACAAACCATACAGCTAAAACCTGTCATTTTCGTTTTCAGTATCACCCATCATCTTATGCCAAACCTCCACCACCTTACCAACCTAATCCACCAACCTATTCCACAAATTTTCCTTCACAAGGTTATCCTCAAGCACATGTACTTCAGTATACTAATTCATCTGTGCAGCCACCTGTTGCCTCTACTTCTGGCATTGGTCATTTTGTGACACCTGGTTCTGATTATCAAATGAATTTGACAAACTTTAGTCCTGGCATTCTGCCTACACCACCACAAGCATACTTTACCCCTTATCCTCCTACACCGTCATACACTCAGTATCCACATTACACAGCAACCTGCTCTTCTCCTTCTACTACCACCTCTTCCTCAGCTCCACCTACAACATCTGGAAATTGGTTTCTTGACAGTGGGGCTACTAATCATGTCACTCATGATCTGTCCAATCTTTCTCTTCAGCAACCTTACAGTGGTAACACAGGGGTGGTGATTGGAAATGATAAGTCCTTACCCATTTCTCACACTGGTAATGCTGTCTTGTCTACTCAAAATACTTCCCTTAATCTCACTCACTTGTTACATGTTCCTTCCATAAGTCATAATCTCTTGTCTGTCCATAAGCTTGCATCTGATAATCATTGTAGACTCATTTTTGATGAGTTTGGTTTTGTCATTCAGGACAAAATGACCAACCAGATTTTACATCAGGGTCCTTCTCATCGGGGGTTGTATCCAATTCAGCCCTATACTAGCCAATGGCCTCAAGCTTTGGTCTCTACATCATCTTCTTCTGCTGTTTCTTCTTCTGTCTCTTCTGCAACTTTGTGGCACAATAAATTGGGTCATCCCAATGCTGCTCTTCTTCAGTACTTAGCTCAGTCTTTGAATTTACCTATACACAGGCCTTTTAATGTCAACTGTGTTTCTTGTAATGTGACCAAGAGTCACAAGTTACCATTTGCTTTGTCTGATTCTTGTGCTCAATCTCCTTTTGAACTAATGCATATGGATGTTTGGGGTCCAGCCCCTGTTGCCTCTTTCAGAGGATACAAATATTATCTTGTTATCCTTGATGATTTCACCAGATACTTGTGGATTTTTCCCATGCATTATAAGTCTGATGTTCAAACTATTGTGACTCAATTTACAGCCTATGTCCAAACTCAGTTTCATCAATCTATTCAGTCTTTTAGATCAGACAATGGTGGGGAATTTATAAATAAATATCTCTGTCATCTCTTTCTAGAACATGGTCTAGTTCATCAAACTTCATGTCCTAATACACCTAAGCAGAATGGAAGAGCAGAGAGGTCTCATAGACATTTGATAGAGACTACTCTTGCTTTGTTGTATCAGGCTCATCTACCTGTTGTGTTTTGGATGGAAGCTTTGCTTACTAGTGTGTATCTCATTAATAGACTTCCACATTCAGCCATAAAGTTTCAAATTCCTTACACTCTCTTGTTTCACACCTTACCAGACTACTCTTTTCTTAAACCTTTTGGCTGTTTGTGTTTCCCTTGGCTCAAGCCCTACATTCCCCACAAATTGTCTCCTAAATCTACTCCTTGTGTATTTTTAGGATACTGTCCTAATACAAAAGGCTATAGATGCTATGATCCTCTTTCAAAGAAACTTTACATCTCTAGGCATGTTAAATTTGTGGAAACTGATTTTCCTTATCCCTCTCTTGATCCACCATCTGTATCAAAGTCTTCACATGTACCTTTGTCTACTTCCTCTTTGTTCTTTGACATTAATCTTGCCTCTGAAAATTCTGTTCCTTTGTCTGTTCCTACTGTCCCTCTTTCTACTACAGTGCCTCAATTCTTTTCTGACGTCAATTCTTCTCCTAATTCTCAGTCTGAAAACTCTACTTCTTTGTTTCCTTCTCATGTTTCTACTATTGTGCCTTCTGTTCCTTTACCTTTTAAACATCCTATGGTGACAAGATCTAAACATGGAATTTTTAAACCTAATGTTCCTTTCTCTCTCTCAGTCACTACACCATCCTCTAGTGTTACCTCCCCAATGTTGTCTGAACCTACTGAACCAAGAACTTTTGCTGAAGCTGTTAAACATCCTCAGTGGCAGCAAGCTATGTCATCTGAGTATGATGCCTTACTATCTCAAGGGACTTGGTCTTTAGTACCACCTCCCTCATGTGCTAACATTATTGGATGTCATTGGATTTTCAAATTGAAAAAGCATTCCGATGGTACTATTGCCAGATATAAAGCACGATTAGTGGCTAGAGGCAACCAACAAACTGAGGGTATGGACTATTCTGAAACTTTCAGCCCTGTTATCAAACAACCTACCTTAAGAATGGTGCTCTCCTTGGCTGTTCACTTTGGTTGGCCTCTCAAGCAATTGGATGTCTCTAATGCATTTTTGCATGGCTTTCTTCAAGAAGATGTTTACATGACTCAACCTCCTGGGTACAAGGATCCTTCTAGACCTAACCATGTTTGCAAACTTACCAAGGCCCTCTATGGTCTGAAACAAGCACCTAGGGCTTGGTATGCATTGTTTTCCGGTCATTTGCTTGATCTTGGCTTTCAGAATAGCCTTTCTGACACATCACTGTTTGTCCAGAGTCAAGGACACGATCTTACCTATGTTCTCATCTATGTGGATGATATTATAATCACTGGTACCAACTCTCTCTTTATTTCCACTCTTATGACACAACTGCAGAGTAAGTTTGCTTTGAAAGATCTAGGTGATCTTCACTATTTTTTGGGCATTGAAGTGTTCAGGGACACCACTGGCATGTTTCTTACTCAGCAGAAGTATGCCATGGAACTTCTTACTAAGGCAGGCATGGTTGAGTGTAAACCTAGCTTGTCTCCTTCTTCTACAAAACCTTCTCCATCTCCTGACGCACTTGCTCCTTTTCCAGATGTGCAATTGTACAGATCACTTGTTGGTTCTTTGCAGTACTTGACCCTTACTAAACCTGAGATTTCACATGCTGTCAACTCTGTCTGCCAGTTCATGCATGCTCCTACTCATGCTCATTTTGCAGCAGTTAAACGAATTCTCAGATATGTCAAGGGTTCCCTCCATCAAGGGCTACATTTCTCTCAGTCTTCTCTATTTCTCACAGCCTACTGTGATGCTGATTGGACAGGGAATCAGTTGGATAGACGGTCAACTTCAGGTTTTTGTGTTTTTATGGGTAATAATCTTGTTTCTTGGAGTGCCAAGAAGCAACCTACAGTTGCTCAGTCAAGCACAGAGGCTGAATATCGCTCATTGGCCCACACTACTGCTGAGTTGATGTGGTTGCAACAACTCCTCAAGGATCTACATATTTCCTTAGATGGCATTCCTGTTGTTTTCTGTGATAACATGTCTGCCATTTCTTTGGCCTCCAATCCTGTTTTCCATGCTCGTACGAAGCACATTGAGGTTGGTTACCATTTTGTTCGAGAAAAAGTGGTTGCGAAACACATTTTTGTTCTCCACATCAGTACTGAAGCTCAAACTGCAGACATATTCACTAAACCTCTTGCTGTTGCTCGGTTTCAAGCTCTGGTCTCCAAACTCAATGTCGAGCCTCTTCCCTTGAGTTTGAGGGGGGCTGTTAGTAAGGCACATTAGCCCTCTAATAGGCTAATTAGCTTAACCGTTTTGTTAAGTACCTTTTCCATTTGTAGCAGTTTACTGTTAGTTCTGTTTTGTTAACTCTGTTAACAGTTCTGTTAGTCTTTAGTCTTTTGGTTATGTCGGTTATAGTTTTTCCGTTTCATTCTCCGTTTGTATGTCAGGTACAAATACCTGCTTTACTCTTTGTATCAAAGATAAGAAAAACAAAGACATTTTTCAAGAGATGATTCTCTCTCTCTACTTCTCTCTGTTCTCGTAGCTTAGGGTTTTCAATTTCTGATCTCAAATATTCTCCAGAAATTGATTCACAAACTTCTTTAGGGATCACCAAGTTTTAATTGGGGATTTTGATAAATTAATCGAATCGGGTGAGAGAGAAGGTGAGGATTTTTTGTTTTATGCGAGGGGAGAGAGAGAAGGGAGAGCAGGTGAAGGGTGTGGTGTTGAATGTTGATCGCCATTATTGGGCGGTGCTGGTAAAGGTAGTGGAAAAAATGGGAATTTTGGGTTGTAGTCATTTCCTCTTCTTTTTTTCTTCTTTTTTTTTGATGTACAGGTAGACTTTTAATCACCTAGAAAAGAACAAATCAAAAAATGTTTATCAAGAAAAAAAATAAAATAAAATTGGACTGGACACGTATACAAACATATTTTTCAATATGACTTTAAAAAACTTGCTAAAAATAATATTCATATACATTTTTAATACCATAATAAATAAACAAGGGTAAAATTGTAAATAATCCATCAATTACTCATTTTCATCATTATTCTCCTAAATATTCTCTGGTTGCAAAATGCATTCTTCACAGTTCTCCCAAACACTCCTCTCATATGTAAAACACATTCTGATCATATTTCAAAAAGCCAAAAAATTAAAAATGAAAAGCTGAAAAATAGGCTCCCAAATACCCCCAAGAAGTATGAATATCTAGTTGTGTCCGAATATCCTTGGAATACGAATTCAACAAACCTGACACTTAGACACGAACTTGCAACATGTCACCTGAGTTCAGGAAACATAGGGCGAACTTTAAGATTTTTTTTGTGTGTGTGTGTGTGCATGATAACTAAAGATAAATTTATCTGCTTTAATTCATTTTCACTTTTTCTTTCAGATTTTTCCTTACTTAGTTCCCTCCGTAAGTACATGATCCAACATAATCTTGGTGATGCTGGGAGTAATAATCTGAACAATGACCCTTGAGTAATAATCTGAACAATGACCCTTCTTACCATGGTACACAGTGCCAAAACCTCCATCTCCCAATGCCTTGGAAGGATCAAAGTCCTGAGTGGCTTGTTCAAGTTCAGCGTAGGAGAAGACAGAGGCACCAAAGTAGGCACTACCTCCTTCAAGGTCTGCTTTTGATAAGAGATCAGAGGAAGATTTCTTTTTATTGATGTCCGATGAAACATGATTCCATTTGTTGCGACGCCATACTATTATGACCAAGCATAGCAGAAGGATCACGACTCCGGGTATGACTGCAGAAAATGCAGGTATACTCAGGCATTGATTCTTTTTCTTCAAATCCATGAGCAGGAAAAAAATAACCCAGAAAAACGAGAAAATTTTGGGTACGGGGAGGGTACCACGTGGTACCCTCTCGGCACATCCGGGCCGTCCAACAATGGAATAGACGGTTCGGATTGAAAGTGTTGTCCAGATTTTAAAAAAAATTGAAAAGAAAAGAAAAAGTGTGTTTCAATCCGGACCGTCCGTTGCATTTTTGGATGGCTCGGATGCGCCGAAGAGGCACCACGTCACTCATACCCTATTTACACCCAAAATTTTCTCAAAAAGAGAAAATTATCCAGAAAAACTGATGTATCTTTGTCTTTAAATATAAGCCCCGAATCCCAATGCAATAGCGGTACGCCAGTACCATTTGTTCGCAAACAAGAAATGCGCAAATCTCAAGAGAGGATTGTTCGGCGAGTTTTACTTTTTCACGGAGCCGGCAAAACGAGAGGGTTTACGGAAGTCCTTTGGGGGGCCCACCGGCACCTCATAGCAATAATCTGCACCGGTCATCTTGTAGAGTCAGCAGAGTAGTGTGTATATGCAAAAAATCAGTTTGACCCGCATCAATAGTTATGTAAAAAATTAAATTTTGGTGCGAAAAAATAAGGCCTAGATCATTTCAGATTTTCAACTTCTGAAATGATCCAGGCCCTTATTTTTTCGCACCAAAATTTAATTTTTGACATACCTATCGATGCCGGGTCAAACTGATTTTTTTGCATATACACATTACTCTACGATCCCTACAAGATGACCGGTTCTGATCATTGCGATGAAGTGCCGCCATGCTGGTGGAGCCCCCAAAGGGGCTTCCGTAAACCCCCTTTTTTAGCCTGCTCCGTAAAAAAGACAATCTCTTGTTTGGCATGAATTGGAACAGGAGAACTCTATTAGGAGGCTCTGAGATCCCCTGTTCCGGAAAAATGGTGTTCCGAAGTGTTTTGGATCGTTGGATATATTGTATGTGTTTTGCTTTTCGTTTTAAAATTTTTATGCGATCTAATGGCCGGAAATACACTGGAACAGAGGAGTAGAGGTTTTTGGAATAGAGGATTTGATTCCTATTAGAAGGACAAAGTACACATTATACGGTCCCAAAAGTGAATTAGGAATACAAAGAGGAGTGTTGCTACAGTACACACCCCGTACGGATAGCGAATATGAAATTTAGTGGCTCCAAATATGAGATTTAGAGGTTACAGGTAGGAAAGGGCGTAAGGTATGTACCTCATACGGATAGTAACAAACTCTCATATAAGTCCACAAAATCTCATACTTGTGTCACTAAATCTCATACTAAACTCCATGTCACGTCATATTTGAGCCCACAAAATCTCATATTCGTACGGAAAATCTCATATGGACATGTCACATCATGTCACGTCAAATATGAGATGTAGTGACGCCTTATATAAGACATGTCACGTCATATATATAGATACATGATATGTATCACATTCCCACTACATGACAAAACCGCCATATGAGATTTATTGTTACTTTTATGAAGTTGACTTTTGTTATATGAGATTTTGTGACTTTGTGTGTACTTTTTATGAGAATTTGTGGCTTTATATATGAGATTTCTAAAATTCACAACCGTCATATGAGATTTCACACGGGATTTTATAAATTCTTGTGGCCCTCCATATGAGATGCAAAAAAAAATTAATTTTTTTGCATATGTGGCGCAATCTCGGCCGTCCATTTGGTCAAAGGTGCATACGGTACGCTCTTTAGTACCTCTAGCCACAAAATCTCATATTTGAGCCCCGCTAAATCTCATATTTACATGTACGCCCTTTTATACAGATAATCACAAAATCTCATATATAAGTCAAAATTTTATATTTGACCCACAAAATTTTATATGGAGTAATTGTAACGGGGTGTACCGTAGAGTAGAATTCTTCATAAAAAGAGACTTAGGAATAGTAGGAGTAATAAAAAGGAGAATTTGGGATGTATAATATAATTCTAACTTACCTAAATAAACTTTGTGTATTAATGCGAAATTCGAATATAGATGTAGATGTATCAAGTTCAAATCATGCTTACTGAGTACTGACAAAAGGTAAATTACCTGTTCCTAGTATCAATATCAACTTACTGGTTCCTGCAACCAATGTCAAGGAGAATATTACCAGTCAATTCAAAGTTATTTCCTTGGATATTCAAGAATGCTTGACATGAACTAAAGGAAAAGGCGAAAATGGATTTTAAAAGACAGAAAAACAACAGCTTCCATGATTGAGCAAACTGCTATTGATTAAAGAACTCTTGGATAAATACATATATGCCAATACCTTCTTTCTCCTTTTTGCACCAGGAGTGCTTGCTATTATGATAACATCGTCCGCCTGCAACCAATGTCAAGGAGAAAATAACCAGTCAAATCAAAGTTATTTACCTTGGATATTCAAGAATGCTTGGCAAGAAATAAAGGAAAAGGCGAAAATGGATTTGAAAAACAGAAAAACAACAGCTTCCATAATTGAGGGCACTGGTATTGATTAAAGATTTCTTGAATAAATACATAAATGCCAATACCTTCTTTTTCATTTTTGCACCAGAAGTGCCTATCCCGATTACATTGCCCGCCCTTGTTTCGACACTCGTTACATTTCTTGGACACATGAAACCTAATATAGAACTCAGAAGCCAACACAGAGAACAAATCACTGGAATTTCGGTTCCCGGGTTCCGATACCATTGGCAACTCAATAACCGAACAATTAGGAGAAAAGTTTCCATAACTTTGAACCTGATAACGATGAGGATACTTATAGTAGACAGTGTAGCCACTGCAGCCTCTGTAACTGTCATTACCACGAAAAAAAACGTCTTGTTGCTTGTCAAGTTCAGGGCTTACGGTAGTGCACTTCCACAACGTCAGAGTAGGGGATATTGTGAAATTAAATGAGGCTATATTGGGAAGAATCCGCTTCAAGTAAAAACCGAAAACATCGCAACCGTTTGTCCTGATGAGATTCCCTAGATTTGGGTCATTAACCCTTATGGAATTTTCTTGGACATTGGTTCTAATAAGGTCATAGAAGAACGGATCCGCTCTCCATTTGAGTTTTGGAACTGAGTCTGTGCAATTTTGCACAGTGTAGAGCCCACACTGGGGAAATGATGTGTTGGACAAAGGGAAACTGAGTTGGCCATGAGTTCCACAGTTGAAGGAGTCTGGACACTTCCCAGAAGAGTGAAGAAAGAGTAGGTGAAAGAGAAAAAAGAAAGACAAAATGGAGGGAATACCCATTTTGATTAACCCAATTTAGCGGATAGAATAATGAACACCACACACAGTGGTGAGGAAGAAAAAAGTTCTCTCTCTTAAAGTAAGGCACTATTGGTGGATTTTGTCAAGAAATAGACGGTGATATTTCTCTTGGAAATATAGCTGCCAGGCGACTTGGAAATATTGCAGCCATTTTGGAGGAACTTGAAAGAAGAAGTGTGTGATTGAAAAGAAGAGGGAACTAGGACCACTAGTTTTGTTCAAATTGGAAGAGTCGGTGGGCAAAAAGACTCCATGGGACTTTCATGCTCATCTTCTTCATTTGCCCTGCGGGCCAGCCCAGAGGTGAGCCCAACAAGTCTTCGGGTTTGGGCAACCCCCGGGCTTGGGCAAATTTCCCGGCTATGTATAAATATTATAACGTTTCCCATATTTAAGCAAAGGCGCTTTGTACTCTGCGGTCACCGGATCTTACTATAGTGGCATGCATGTGTGGCTGCCAGGGTTCAATTCCCACGACTCTTTCATCTTGTTTCTCATTTTGGAATTTGGAATGTTTCAAGCTTTTCTTTCCTTTTTGTTCTATTTTTGTTAGTTATGGCTCCTTTCCCCCCCCCTAAATCCACAATTTAACGAAAATTACACTACTCAATTTCTTTGTTACTCCCTCCGTCCCTTTTTTAAGTGTGTTACCTGGGAATTCCAACTATTTTCCTCTCACATCAACTTTTACATCTACTTTTCATTACTTACTCTTATCAATATAATAATACCCACTAACTTTTTAAAAAAGAATCTATTTTTAAGGGCAAAATAGAAAATATACCTACTAACTTTTCAAAACACACACTTATTAAGGGACAGCCCAAAATAGAAATATACACACTATAAAAGGGACGGGGGAGTAGAACTTTTGCGTTTTAACAACTATAATGAGTGATTTTCTTACAGTGGATTAAAAGAAACCCCAATGATGAAAAATTAAGAAATTAATGAGCGAGCTAACATGGTTTATTATTTTTTCCCACAAATTATAGTTAAAATATAAAACATATCTTTTTACGTTTATCTTTGTATCCTTTTAGTTTAAATTTTTTCATTTCAAATATAAAGGTCAGCACTGCAGGTTATAGTTACTTCATAGAAGTTTTTCTGAGTTGAAGTTGATAAAAAATTACTTTTGTAGTACCATGTCACAAAAAAGATTAAGTGGATTGATTTTTATCTCAATTAAAAATGAATTCTTTATTAAGTTAGTACGATGACGCCATTGAAAAATCTACTTTAAAAAATACAAGGAAAAGTTTTCTTTAAATTGGATCTTACTTAAAACACTATACCCAACCGGAGCTACATTTTTATTGTGATTTTTTTGAAAAGTACAATGTACTATTTTTTTTTTTCCTAAATTCTATGTCATTTTATTTTTTTGACTTAATAATAAGTGGGCAACCAAAATTGAAGTCAGGCTAGGGCAATCCAAACGTCAGGGCCGGCCCTGTTGGTTATATAGTCTGGAAGACCGTCATACCCAAGTTTCAAATTTTCTTACAAAAGTATAATTATAAAGGTTCACCTGCCCAACTAAATATTGTTGTAGTGTTCACTCAACCAACTCGAATTCTGCGTCCGTCACTGTCTCTCTTGTAGTGTACACTCTTGGATATGTTGTCTTGTGGGTGGTGTGGAATACGGGGCAAAGAAAGAAAAAAATCCGAGTAGCAGAGAAAGCAAAAGGTGATCGATGGAGAAAGTGAGTCGAAGTTAAGGTCATCGAAAATGGCTTTTGTAGGAGACACTCTCATGGCGCTACCCACTAGCCCCACTAGCTTCATGGATTAGCCGTTTTATACGATTTTAAACATTTCGTCGTTTTTTGGATTTTGTCTGGTGCTTAATTAACCCTTTGACTTGAGGTGAAAGTGAAAAAGAAAACCAAGAACCTATAAAAAGTTATAGGAAATTGAATGTAATAAATTGATAAAGCACTCAAAAATGGAAAAGGGAACTAAAAGCTTAAAAGCTCGCAGAAAATGCTGATCGAAACCACTTCCTTGGAACTACTGGAAATTTATCTTACTTCAACTCTTCAAGATTTCGAAAAAATCGAGATACCTCTCCAGCAGTTGCTAGGCATTTTGTCCAAGGAAATATGTCATTTTCTCTTAGCTAGCCACTAAATATATGAAAGTCACAGCCTTGGCATTCAGGAAAATTAGGGTTTGCAAACAAATCCAAAATTCCTAATTCTCCTACAAAGATGAAATAACACGGATAGTAGAGGTAGAACTGTTCACTAATCCACGGCAACAATCACGATGATGCAAGCGACGACAATGATGACGACGCAACGAGTTTGGGCCTTCCTCCGATGATGATCTTAGATGGCGGAGACAATTAATGACTGAAGATGACCATAGACGGCGACGTGGAGATGCTATGATCAGGCGGAGACGATTAGAGATGATCAAAGTAGAGAGAGAGAGAGAGAGAGGAATCGTTTGCTGAGGCTCTCAAGTTACTTTAGGGAAGGACAAAACTGAAGATGACCATAGACGGCGACGGTGGAGATGCTATGATTAGGCGGAAACGATTAGAGATGATCGAAGTAGAGAAAGAGAGAGACAGAGAGAGGAATCGTTTGCTGAGGCTCTCAAGTTACTTTAGGGTAGGACAAAATGCAGAGCGTCATGTTTTGTCTCTCATTGGGGTTTGAGCTAGCCATTCTAGCTAAAATTTGAAGGTTGCATAGGCTGGTGGAGATGCTCTAAAGTCTAAACTGACCCACGCCCAATTTTATAAAGGAGAAAAAGAATATCCTTCCCTCTTTGTAAAAATGAGGAAACCTCACACTTCTCGATAGTCAAACGTGCTTCGATGTCAGTTTATTGATCTTTAACACTGGGCTATTTCCTGAACAAATAAAATCCAATGGAAGCAAACACTAACCAATTTATCCCGCAAAGAATGGAATCAAATCCTTTGTACCGACAATCCTCCATACCTCTCTGTACCGGTGCATTTCCGGCCATGGGATCACATGACAATTTTACAACAAAAAACAAAACACTCACAATCCACCAACCCAAAACAATTCGGTAAATTAGGTACACCATTTTTTGTGTCCAGGGGATCTCAGACGGCAAAGAACCCAGCTGAATTTTGTATATGTAAAGGCACAAGGTAAAAAGAGAGGTGTAATGATCACCAACTTGAGAAAGGTTCACACAAAAGGCTTCTGTAATAAAGCTCTGGCCCATTTACAAGAAAATGATCAAAAAGATTGTTCAACGCTTGAATTAATAAAAGACCAAAGTAAAAAACTATTCAACACAATCATAGTTTACATAAGGAAGATAATAACAGAAGGGTGTATCAAAAGAAATTTCTAAAACCAGTGTTATAAATAACCAGATATGTCAATAGCTCCTCAAAAGAAACTCAATTTTACCCGAACTTTATGCTTTCATTTGCGTCTGCACTGAAGATAAGAAATACAGTAACAAAAACCCAATAAAAACTGAGAAGTAAACTTTACTATGATTCTAGCCACTATAATACTGGGACACATCGGGCGACTCAAATCTGCTACCCTTTTTCTCAATTCCTGCACCAAATAAAAGCACCTGAAGTAGCAGACTCGCAAGCATAAACTGGTTCGTCCTATATTAGACACCAAAAGAACCTGCAAAACAAAGTAAAACATTTCCTTCAAATCTCTTAGTGTTTTGTTTTTGTTACCTCTGCTAGAGATGCTCTTAGTAAATAGAGCTAATAGCATCAAAAGAAGATATCACCCTCAAGA
>JAXBDA010006993.1:0-18976 GCA_036023075.1 Gaultheria prostrata
AGAGAGAGAGAGAGAGAGAGAGAGAGAGAGAGAGAGAGAGAGAGAGAGAGAGAGAGACTTTTTTTTGGATCCGCAGAGAGAGAGAGAGACTAGTAAAGGATTTTGTGTTGTATGTCAAATTGGATCAGTTCGGTTTGGTTAAACCATTCCTTTCCCATCAAAACCGAAAATCGAACCAAAAATTATTTTTACTCCCCCAGAAAACCAAACCGAACCAAATATTTCATCCGGTTCGATTTTTTGGGTTAATATTTCACCCATACTCTCATGTGAGAGGCGAACGTTATCAAAAGGTTATTAGAAGGTATGGGATGAAGTCGGGATCCTTTATATTACGATCTTCCAAATAATCCTTATGTAGTGTAGTACATTGTAAGACTCACCACGATTACACTTTGCTATTGGAACAGCTCATCTAGTAATTACTTAACGTGTTCATCATTTTGGTAAAAAATTAAATTGATGAGATACCGATATTCATTTCAACAAATTATAATTGTCAAATTGATTCATTTCTCTTTTAACCAACTAGTTGAAAACCGACGTGCTTGTTGCCCATTGTGGATCATTTGTACTGTCATTCCTTCCCCTAAACCTTTTATCCCCAATTTTGGACCACTTTAGGTGTTGTGATGCAACCTTGAACAATCTGGGCCGGAACATAAGAATGAGATTGTAGTAACCAATGTGGGGCATCAAAAGTGTAAGCTCCAAACTAAGGTGAACTTATACGGTACAAAAAGTTTATCAACCAAATATAGTTTCAGAATTGCCTATTTCATGATGAAGAACAGATAAGCGAACCAAAAAATTAAGTGAATAAATCGAAAAATAAAATTACTGACGCAAAGTACCACCTTAAAGAGCAGTCAAGGCCATCACGTGCAGTCTGCATCGAAGCTATGAGCAATGAAAGGCCTACTGTGGATGGAATATCTGCAATAGTAATAGAGGTCGATTTTGTAGCATGGGAAGCCTTCAGTCCATTGAGCTTGCTCCTGCTCTCTGAACTGGGATCCGCAATGAAGTTATACCCTTTTCTTGAGTGATCTGATTTTGTGTCAACTGATATCCAGAACTGTCATTGTGGCTCTCAACTTTGATCATAGCTTCTGAAGTTCTAACGCTTGGATGGCTAATGGCCTTTGCTCTGGAGCTACTTTCTGCAGGCAAAGGCCTCCCAGGAATTTTTTTTTTTTTTTTTACGCTCTATCAAATTTCTCTGCCTGACAATAATAACATGAATCATATCAGGACTCGCTCCACGTCTTCCATAACCCATACAGATTATGGACATTAGATTTGAATGATTTGGAAATATTAGGATAAAAAAATTGCCATTAGATTTGAATGATTTGGAAATATCAGGAAAAAGAGAAACAGATAGTAAAGATTGCCAATAGATTTGAATGATTTGGAAATATTAGGATAAAAAAATTAGCACATTGAGTGCCTACCGCATAAGGCCCAGGCTTTTGCGTCAACCAGTTTCAACCACTTACCAGCACCCTGCGTTACAGGCGAGCCTACTTCTGAGAAGCATCCTCATCATTAGCAGAACTGCATGAGGATTGTTTTTGGCTGTTGATTCCTTGTACTTGGAGGCTGACCAATATCCTAACCAGAGGAAAACTGCATTTAAATAATGTCTTTATTAAAAATTCTAATCCATCATGGCTTCCAAGCTCCACCAGAAAACCTTACTTCCTCCCAACTTGTCTACAAAATACCAAATCCACCAAGTACCAAGATTCAAAATACCCAGACAATAATGTAACAACATAAACTCGTCAGGTATCAGTACAACTTAACGGTAGAAAGAATGTGAGGTCACTACAGTTGTGAATGAATCTGCATACGTGATTATTAATTGTAAAAACAACTCCTAGACGGATTACAAATTACGACTAACCAAATTGGAATAACAGTAAACATCCGAAGTTACTCAGGAAAAAGGAACTCCTTAGCAAAATCAATACAAGTAATCCATTCACTTTGACGAGTTTCTTTGAATAATCACGACTCCCCCCTTTTCCAACAACTCTCTCAGTTTTCCCCTGTGAGCAACATTTCAATCTTCCATAGAGTAATTGGGAACCCTATCCTCTCAATCAGTTTGTGAACATACTACTCGATGGTAAGTGACATGTGCGGCAGTGGTATATATACCAGAATTTACAGGACAATTTCTAGTTACGGTAACAGTGACATGCGATGAAGCAAACACCTTGGTTGAAAATAAAGCACCTCTTAACCACTGCAACGTTACTCACAACAAAGATCAAGATCAGCACCTTTGGAACACTTTCAACCAGTACTTCTGAATCTAGAGTTTGTGTATCTGATAGACTGAACGAAACGTAACACTTCCAGAGATTTCAACCATAGCACCTTTTACTTTCAAAATCCTCCTACTTTCAAAATTTCTAATAACCATTAGTTTAGTGATTGCAACTACTTTCTTCCTCCTGTGCACACACATCAATGGATGTAGAAATCACAGGTGAACAGATGCAATAGCACAGTAAAGTTTGGCATATGAAAATCTCAGTTCCAAACATTGACAATGAGAAACTCTATGAAGCATGGGTACTTCTAAAACCCAAACGTATTGTATCGTGAGAATAAAGGCCCACTCCATGCAAAAAATTTCACATCATCCAATCCAAACAGAGTTCTTAGTGAAACTCAGTGATTTCTTTTTCTGAAACTCCATTTCTTTTCCAATCCAAACAAAGCTTGTGTTTTCTTTTCGTCAAACTCAGTGATTTCATCATAAACTTAACAATTCACGACAAGGGCACAATACCAGAACAAAACATTGGGTACATGAACAATATTGACATTGGCAAGGGATTTAACCTGATTGGGGATGGTCTCAGCTTTGGTCTCAGGTGGGTGCCCGTAAAGTTCCTCTTTGGTTCCAACCATAAACAATCGTTCAAATTAATGGGAAATCAAAACCCAAAATCTAGCTTTGATATAGGGATATGAACATATATAAGAAATACAGAGAACTCGAAGAAGCAACATCGCAGGAGTTCTAGAACAAAACAGGAAAAAAGAAAAAGAACACTTGCACAAGACTGCAAAATAAAATAAAATCGAGCAAACAAAACCACTTTGATGAATGAGATCAGAACTTCAAGATCTAAAATTAAAGAGATCGAACCGGTACTGCAAGAGGTATCTTTCTGGAGATCCTTGAACTCTTTCAAGATCCGCTTTGAAGCCATGACGAAACCCTAGATTCTGAAACCAAAGAAACAAATCAATTGGATGCACAAATCAGTGTGTAAATACATAGAGAGAGAAACAGATTATCGATTACATAGAATGAAACGTTGATAAAAAGAGAGACTGATAGGAACGTACCTCGGAGATCTCTACTCCTCTGCTTAATCAAGTTTACGAAAGGATCTGTATCAGCGGATCGATTTCTTTGGGTTCTCATGGCAGGAGCGAGCAATGGTTTTCCGAGGAATTTAATGCCAAACAAGCTTGAATTCGAGCCGAAACAACACGACAACGGATTCAGTGGAGATGAGAAGATCACATTCGAGCTGGGGTAGTGAGATTTGAAGCAATTCCAACTATATTTTTGGATCGTATTTTAGGATCGTCTGGCCTCATGCGCATCATAGATTTGGCGTGAGGAGTGAAATTTGAAGCAAATAGAGTGGAGCAAAATCCATGTTCGATTTGACACTTCATTTGACATCAGGGTTGAATAAAATAGTAAAAAGTTACCGTTTCTAACTTTCTATATGCCAATTATGATTTGAAGCCATGGGTTAGAAGCATCATCCAAATGACTCAAACACGTAACCCTAGTTACGATTTTAACCGTGTCCCAATTTCACAAAATGAATGACCAAGCCTGTTTAGCTTCTTAGCCTTTTTCCTTGGGAAACAATAGAAAGGCCCATACTTCAAGAATCCAAGCATTCAAACCACGCCAATTTGTTAAAATCCAAACGAAAATGAATAATTGAAACTTAAGTTATACCGGCATGATGAAACTTCTTGAAAAAGCTAAGCCAAATGGTACAAACTTTGTAAACATAACGGCATTTCAAAGCACAGCAGTTCGCTCGATTAGGCCAAGAAACATACAATATTTGTCGGTGTCAAATTCACCCTTGCATTACACTTCTAGCAAAGAACTGTAAATTCTGAACACAACCCTTGTTCTTTTTAGTTTCTTTTTGTCAATTGTAGGAACCTTAATTACAAATACCTTTTGGCTCGCAATTACAAAATTGAATGAAGTAAGTTTTAGGCTCTGTCCTTGTAGGATGAATGCCAGCATATAAGGCAAGCAGTTCGAAAGTTGCTCGTGTCATGAGATGCCTGCATACAGGAGGAGCGTCTTCGATTATTTGCTTTAACACCTCAAAATAAGAACTATTTCAATTGACAAGTGTTTGCACACACAACCAAGAACCTTAGGCATTTGGGGTTCTTGGTTACCTACCACAAGGAATTAATTGAATCTACATGATAAACACTACACCAGAGGTCACACTCTTAGAACACTATTCGGACACATGCGACACTCAAATCAGATGTCCTATACTTATTCATTTAGGTTACCTTTGAACCAAGATTATTCACCTCAAAAATAGCAACTTAATCATCTAAAAAATGGTATCTCAAAATAAAGTTTTTCGTCTCTATTACATCCGGAATGTAACAAAAACATAAAGTCATAAATATAATTTTGTAGCATAGCTCTTTGGTGCTACACTGCTACTAACTACATACAAACAACCAATAAGAAGTTGCAAATAGATTACCTTATGCACTTTATCCGAGATACAGAAGCAAGACTCCATCATTTCCCAGCACAAACCCCTTTTGGTCATTGATAAACCTGCACCACATAAACTTAATAAGTACATAAATTTTTCCTAAAAAATGAACACCATAACCCAACTTTAAATCAAACACCACACAAACAACTTGAAACTTCTAAAAAATTCACATCAGGATATTTTATTTTCTTTTTCTTATTGAATGCACTAAGCAAATCAAGTGTATGCAATCCTTCTGGTTGCCAGACAGAAAGGTGATCAAAGGTAAGTAATAAAAATGATAATTTGTTAGCAGACTAGAAAAGGAGAACGCTAAACGAATCAAAATGATCAGACTGACAAACGAGTTTAAGCAAGTATTGAAACTCACTTTACTGAATAGAGATTCGCTGCAATGTTATCAGCTGCCTTGTCACGGATCCACGTCTTGCCCCCATTGTTGGTTCTTAATAGAATCCCACTGCCCCCAGCTGCCCAAGCCTCATCCTGTAGAGCATTATATCAAAATCTGATGAGTATGTCAAAACTCTGGAGAGCAGTAACGTCATTGCCAATTCAAATCAATCAAAGCAGGATTTAACGTTGAAGGTCAGTACACCACACATTCTATCGGAAAACTTCTATCATTAGATAGGAAAAAATCTATTCTCAAATGCTTATGCATGTACCAAAAGCAGGTAGAAATTTTACGAACGCACTGCCTTTTTCTCTTATCACTAATTCCTTCATTGCTAAATCTCCTGGAAAAAAGTGGACCAAATCAAGCAAAAAAATCCCTAGCTTCAATTCCTACAAATCTGTTGGCAAAAAGTGGAAAACTGAGGACAATGAAAGAATCCCAAACCTAGTGAGGAAATCAACTTCGATTTCTGCGGCCAAACGGTTGTCGGCGATGTCCTGTTGTTGGATTTCTTCGTCGAGGAAGAGATTTGATCAGAAGAGTGGAACGGAGAAGAAGAAGCTTCTGGCCTTCTCGCGCATATCCGCGATAGGGGATCTGGGGAACAAATGAGACAATGCTTTGCACGGCGTCGTTTTGGATCCACAATATGACATAGGTTGAACCTATGTCATGCCAGTAAAACGACTTCGTTTGAAGAGACCATGTTAGTAAGAACTCTTGTGTGCTTTAAGGACGATTTCTACCTATATTAATTATTATTCAATAATCCGAGACATTCTTCTTGTAGAAATTATTATAACACATATGATGTATCAATATCTCATGAATAAAATACATAATCGTACTTAATCTAAATGAATTTTTATTTCTTAAAATGGTATTGGATATATTGAATCATATCTCATTCTATATCAACAACTCAAGGACTTTAAGTATATTTTCTATCTATCTAAGTTATATCTTAATGATCCGAGACGTACATATTGTAGAACACAAAAAATACGCGTAACGTTAAAAATTTCGTTTTAATTAAATATTGATTGACACTTGATCCGAATGAATTTATGTTTCTTAAAATAATAGGATTTGCTATACTATCAAAACCATAACCCGGCTTTTCCCCCTTCCTTTATCTTCATAGCAATCGATTGATTCTGAATCAAAACAATAGCGCCAGTGCGCCACCACCAACTACCGATTGGCAACGCACGCCACCCATGCCCACCACCTCCGGCGACCTACAATCTTCTGGAGAAGACGGGCTCACTTTGCGAACGATTCCAACCAGGCTTCGAACAACACAGTCTGCATTTTCGTTCACCACCAAGGTCTCTCTCTCTCTCTCTCAACTTGTTTCAATTTCCCTAATTGAAAAACTAGAGTTTGATGATAGGACTGTGTAAACGGTAACCAAATCTAATTTTGACCCAGCTGTTTTCGTCGTGAATTTTGATTGCACTATAATCTATATTAGCACCTAGAAATTCACATTACTTGAAATGTTAAAAAAAAAAACTGAACCTTTAGCATTGGATGTAGTAAAGAAACTACTGTGATATAATATACATTATTGTGTACACTCCTCCACTAGTTTCATCTCATTAACAGTAATACTTGTTGCAAATTAGGTATAAATTGAATCTAGGAATGATTTTTGATGGTTAATTTTGCAAATTAGGCCTTGAATCGTTAACGTATATGAATCTAATGTTACTTGTTCATCGTATTGCTGTTTGTTTCTGAACCAGTAGATGATGTCTCGGAGTCGGTTCCGTCAGCAGTTCCTCCTCTAGTAGAAGAGGTGGTATGGAGAGGAGATGAAGAAGAGGTTTGGAGTGAGCCTTCAAACTAAGAGGGTGAGCTGTTTTATGTGTTTCTAAAGATTCAACTGAACAAGGGATGAAAACTACTTTTGGAAAGCTAGCTCTGGGGTGATATGAGTTAAAGGATTCGTGGAGCTAAATCCACTTGATTGTGCCACTTGAAAGCCTAGATTATTGTTTTGTTCAATGAACCAGGCATTCAACAGGAAAAAAAAAATGATATTGACTTGTTACAATCATGAAGTCCAGCTTATGTGTATTCTGGATACAAAAGAAACAATGAGGTTTGCACGAGTCAGGTAGTGTTGGCTTCTGTCGTGTTATAGTGGCCAGCTTGTTGTGAAAAAAGTTTTGTGGTTGGTTTAGAAGGCCTCTGGTTTTATATTGATAGATTTCGCCACTTCTAAAGCAAATTATGTTGGCTGGTCTTCATACTGAAAATATGGTCATGCTTTTGAGGTAAAAATGTTCACTTTTCTCTTACGGGCTATGGCATTATTGTCTTCTATCTAGCAATGAGGAACCTGGTATAGGTGATTAAGGTGGTTCCTGCTATGTCAGAAGAAGTTAAAGATGCATTAATAAAGAACATCAGAAGAAGAATGACTCCAGAACCACTGAAGATTTGGGCTGATATAGAGATGAAATGTTTCCAGTTTGATGGTGTTCTTCACATCAAGGTCTTGCTTTAATCCTCTACAGTCGTCTTTTCTCCAATCAGCTTATTCATCAAAGAATCTTGATCATATTTTCTTTAGTCCATTGAAATTTATCTTCATCTTTTCTCTATATCCGACTATTCAAGAAGCCATGCGGAAAGCTGAAGCAGCTGGCAATAAAGATTGCCCAGTTAAAATTCAACTTGTTGCACTTCCATCATATGTTCTTAATACTCAGACGCTTGACAAGGTACTACACAATCCTCACATGAAACCTTATTCGGCTAACTGAAGCATGGCCTTGATTGGCATATTTGCCCAAATGTTGTGCTGCACTGAATGGAATGTTATTTCCTTACATCATGTAAAGTCCTGTCTCTATGTAAAATTGTAAGCTCCAAAATAAGGTGAACTTATACGGTACAAAAAGTTTATCCATTTTGCATACTAATGAAATAGTTTCAGAATTGCCTATTTCATGATGAAGATCAGATATGTGAACCAAAAATATTAGACCAACGCATACACTTGTGTCCAAATCATCATTAGTCAATATACAACATTCGGTTCGTCAAAAATGAACACCCAAAAAAAAATGTGTTTTGTGAAGTCCTAGATTGATATATCAGTACCAAGCATAGATACGCTTAATATCCAATTGTTGACAAAAACAAAGTATCACCCAGAAAAAAAAAAGTGAATAAATCGAAAAATGAAATTGCTGACGTCAAGCACCATCCAAAAACATTTCATTTTTAGAGCAGTCAAGGCCATCATGTGCAGTCTGCATCGAAGCACTTGAGATCTCTCCAAATATCGAAATAACTTCTATCAGCAGGGAAAGGCCTACTGGGGATGGAATATCTGCAATAGTAACAGAGGTCTATTTTGTAGCATGGGAGGCCTTCAGTCCATTGAGCTTGCTCCTGCTCTCTTGAGTGATCCGAAATTATACCCTTTTCTTGAGTGATCTGATTTTGTGTCAATTGTATATCCAGAACTGTCATTGTGGCTCTCAACTTTGATCATAGGCTTCTGAAGTTCTAATGAGTGGATGGCTAATGGCCTTGGCTCTGGAGCTACTTTCTGCAGGCAAAGGCCTCCCAGGAATTATTTTTTACACACTATCAATTTTCTGTGCCCGACAATAATAACATGAATCATATCAGGACTGACTCCACGTCTTCCATAATCCATACAGATTATGGACATTAATATGTCAGGAAAAAGAAAAACAGAAAGTAAAGATCGCCATTAAATTTGAATGATTTGGAAATATTAAGATAAAAAAAATTAGCTCATTGAGTGCTTACCCCACAAGGCTGAGGCTTTTGCGCCAACCAGTTTCAGCCGCTTACCAGCACCCTGCTTCTGAGAAGTCATCCTCAATATTAGTGGAACTGCATAAGGATCGTTTTTGGCTGTTGATTCCTTGTACTTGGAGGCTGACCAATATCCTAACCAGAGGGAAACTGCATTTAAATAATGTCTTTATTAAAAATTCAAATCCATCATGGCTTCCAATCTCCACCAGGAAACCTTACTTCCCCCCAACTTGTCTACAAAATACCAAATCCACCAAGTACCAAGATTCAAAATACCCAGACAATAATGCAGTAACATAAAGTCGGCAGCTATCAGTACAACTTAATGGTAGAAAGAATGTGAGGTCACCACAGTTATGAATGAATCTAAATACGTGATTATTAATTGTAAAAACAACTCCTGGACGGATAAAATATTCCGACTAACCAAATTGGAATAACAGTATACATCCGAAGTCACGCAGGAAAAAGGAACTCCTTAGCAAAATCAATACAAGCAATGCATTCACTTTGACGAGTTTCTTTGAATAATCATGACTACTCCCTTTTCCAACAACTCTCAGTTTTCCCACTGTTTCAATCTTCCATAGAGTAATTGGGAACCCACTGTTCTCAATCAGTTTGTGAACATACCACTCGACCGTAAGTGACATGTGCGTTAGTGGTATATATACAAGAATTTACAGGACAATTTCTGGGTATGGTAACAGTGACATGCGATGACGCAAACACCTTGGTTGAAAATAAAGCACCTCTTAACCGCTGCAACGATACTCACAACAAAGAGCAAGATCAGCATCTTTGGAACACTTTCAACCTGTACTTCTGAATCTAGAGTTTGTGTATCTGACAGACTGAACGAGACATAATCAATTCTAGAGATATCAACCATATCACCTTTTACTTTCAAAATTTCTAGTAACCATTAGTTTAGTGATTGCAACTACTTTCTTCCTCCTGTGCAAACACATCAATGGATGTAGAAATAAAGTTCAGCATATGAAAATCTCCGTTCCAAACATTGACAATGAGAAACTCTATGGAGCACGGGTACTTCTAAAACTCAAACGTATTGTATCGTGAGAATACAGGTCCACTCCATGCAAAGAATTTCACATCATCCAATCCAAACAGAGTTCTTAGTGAAACTCAGTGATTTCTTTTTCTGAAACTCTATGATTTCTTTTCCAATCCAAACAAAGCTTGTGTTTTCTTTTCCTCAAACTCAGTGATTTCATCATAATCTCAACAGTTCACGACAAGGGCAAAATACCAGAACAAAACATAGGGTACATGAACAATATTGACATTGGCAAGGGATTTAACCTGATTGGGGATGGTCTCAGCTTTGGTCTCAGGTGGGTGCCCCCTAAAGTTCCTCTTTGGTTCCAACCATAAATTTGAGGATCGTCTGGCCTCATGCGCATCATAGATTTGGCGTGAGGAGTGAAATTTGAAGCAAATAGAGTGGAGCAAAATCCATGTTGGATTTGACACTTCATTTGACATCAGGGTTGAATAAGATAGTAAAAAGTTACCACTTGTAACTTTTTATATACCAATTATGATTTGAAGCCATGGGTTAGAAGCGTCATCCAAATGACTCAAACACGTAACCCTAGTTACGATTTTAACCCTGTCCCAATTTCACAAAATGACCAGGCCTGTTTAGCTTCTCAGCCTTTTTCCTTGGGAAACAATAGAAAGACCCATACTTCATGAATCCAAGCATTCAAACCACGCCAATTTGTTAAATTCCAAACGAAAACGAAAATTGAAAACTCTAGTTATACTGGCATGATGAAACTTCTTGAAAAAGCTAAGCCAAATGGTACGAACTTCGTAAAATAACGGCATTTCAAAGCACAGCGGTCCGCTTGATTAGGCCAATAAACTTACAATATTTGTCGGTGTCAAGTTCACCCTTGCATTACACTTCTACCAAAAAACTGTAAATTTCGAACACAACCCTTGTTCTTTTTAGTTCCTTTTTGTCAATTGTAGGAACCTTAATTACAAATACCTTGTGGCTCGCAATTACAAAATTGAATTTTGTAAATATTAGGCTCTGTCCTTGTAGGGTGAATGCCAGCATATAAGCAGTTTGAGTTGCTCGTGTCATTGAGACGCCTGCATACAGGAGGAGCGTCTTCGATTATTTGCTTTAACACCTCAAAATAAGAACTATTTCAATTGACAAAAGTTTGCACACACAACCAAGAACCTTAGGCATTTGGGTTTCTTTAGTTACCTACCACAAGGAAATAATTGATCTACATGACAAAAACTACACCAGAGGTCACACTCTAAGGACACTATTCAGACACATGTGACACTCAAATCAGATGTCCAATAATTATTCATTTAGGTTGCCTTCGAACCAAGGTTATTCACCTAAAAAATAGCATCTTATTCATCTAAAAAATGGTATCTCAAAATAAACTTTTTTCGTCTCTATTACATCTGGAATGTAACAAAAATATAAAGTCATAAATATAATTTTGTAGCATAGCCCCACTGTGTCGTGTCCTCCATTTTTAAAATTTTTACGTGCATGAGTGTTGGTGTCGTGTCCATATCACGTTGGTGCTACACTGCTACTAAATACATACAAACAACCAATAAGATGTTACAAATAGATTACCTGATGCACTTTATCCGAGATACCAAAACAAGACTCCATCATTTCCCAGCACAGACCCCTTTTGGTCATTGATAAACCTGCACCATATAAACTTATTAAGCAAATAAATTTTCCCTAAAACATGAACACCATAACCCAACTTTAAATCAAAAACCACACAAACAACTTGAAACTTCTCAAAAATTCACATCAGGATATTTTATTTTATTTTTTCTTATTGAATGCACTAAGCAAATTAAGTGTATGCAATCCTTCTGGTTGCCGGACAGAAAGGTGATCAAAGGTACGTAATAAAAATGATAATTTAGAGCTACCATTTTGTAGAGCTACAGTTCCAAACCAAAGTTGTTATAAAACGTCAAATTTGTTAGCAGACTAGACAAGGAGCATGCTACACGAATCAAAATGATCAAATTGACAAAAGAGTTTAAGCAAGTATTGAAACTCACTTCACTGAATAGAGATTCGGTGCAATGTTATCAGCTGGCTTGTCACGGGTCCACGTCTTGCCCCCATTGTTGGTTCTTAATAGAATCCCACTGCCCCCAGCTGCCCAAGCCTCATCCTGTACAATCAAATCATTCAGCGTTTGAAAACTAAACAGATTGTTCTTTCTGTTCATTATCAGAAATGAGTCGAATTAAGACCAAGTGTAAACTCAACAATTCTCATAAATGACCATTGAGGCCTAGAAATCTGAATGATTGTTCTTGATGTGGAAAGAAATCTTAATACACGTTTTAGTGCTTGAGAATCGTTATTTTGAGAAATAACAACAGAGAGTGATAGTTGGCCAATGGATGCGAGTAATTAAAAATGGATTTCTGGTGGGTTAGTCAACGGCTTGGCGCTTGAGGGAGTGTCCTTGCTTTGGTACAAGATAATATCGAACAAGCCAATTCTTTAAGAATGAGCATCAGTCCTAACTTGTTCATTAATTGAATTCTTGTCCTATATAAAATGTAAAAACTACCAAATCAAATCAGTCAATTGATGCTGGCAAAAACCACTTGATAAAACTCTATTAATTCATAGGTTGTAACGATATGGCCTACAATCTTCATCCTCTACTATTTTCAATATCCATCGACTTTCCTCATATTCAATGGAATGGCCTGCATAAACATATTAAATTCTGTTCGTTTTAAACAATTATTCACACAACTCTACTGCTACTGAAAAGATCAAATTCGCTATGTTTCATCTAAGGAGCAACAAGTCCAAGAGAGATCTGCCTTTCTGTTGAGACTTTTACCTTTCGCTGGTGACTTGGGAGCAGGGATGGTTTCCTACAAAAGAAACAATATACCTAAGAATTTCGATAACTTTTGCAGCATTATGAATATATATATATATATATATATATATATATATATATATTATATCAAAATCAATCCGGAATCGGTCGAGGTGCAAGCAAGCTGGTCCAAGGATCCGGTTGCTAAAAACAAATATTACATCAAAATCTCATTAGTATGTAAAAAATCTGGAGAGCATTAACGTCATTGCCAATTCAAATCAATCAAAGTAGAATTTAACGTTGAAGGTCAGTAACCACACATTCTATCGGAAAACTGTTACCATTAAATAGGACAATCAAAGAATCCCGAACCTAGTGAGAAAATCATCTTCGATTTGCTCGATTTCTGCGGCCAAACGGTTGTCGGCGTGTCCTGTTCGCTACTGGGTGGATTTCTTTGTCGAGGAAGAGATTGAGCAGAGAAGAAGAAGCAGCTTTTGTCCTTCTCGCGCGTATGCAAGAGACGGCGTCGTTTTGAGGGGAACTGAGAAACAACTGAGACAACACACTGTACGGCGTCGTTTTGAATCCACGCCATGACATAGGTTGAACCTATGTCATATCCCCAAAAACGACTTCGTTCCGTTTAAAGATACTGGAGTAATATTCTAGTTCCAATTACTCTTGGGTATTACGAGGACGATTTCTATCTTTATCGATCATTATTTAATAATTCGAGACATTCTTCTTGTAGAAATTATTATAACATATATGATGTACAAATGTCTCGTAAATAAATTACATATTACTGTAGTATTTAATCTAAAAGAATTTCTATTTCTTAAAATGGATTTGAATATAATGAATCATATCTTCTTCTATATCATTAACTCTTATGGAGCTTTAAGTACACTTTTTATCTATCTAAGTGATATCTTAATAATTTGAGACGTTCATATTGTGGAACGCAGAAAAATACAAATCACCTAAAAATTTCACATTAATTAGATACCGATTGATACTTGATCTAAATAAATTTATGTTTCTTAGAATATGGTTGGCTATACTCAATCAAAACCATAACCCGCGGCATTTCCCCATCATTTTCATACAATTGATTCTGAATCAAAACCATAACCCGCCGGCCGCCACCACCAACTATCGATTGGCAACGCACGCCACCAGTGCCCTGTGCCCACCACCTCCGGCGACCTACAATCTTCCGGAGAAGACGGGCTCACTTCGCGAACGACATAGTCTGCATTTTCGTTCACCACCAAGGTCTCTCTCTTTCTGTCTCTCGATCTTGAATGATGCTCTCTTTCTCAACTTGTTTCAATTCCCCTAATTGAAAAACTAGAGTTTGATGAGACCATAATGTATCTGTGTTCAGGTCAAATGAAACATCTTACTGATGCTTTGGCAAGAGATCCAACTCTGAATCTACTTCATCCATGTAATGAAATGATCCAATCTGAAATGGATGAGGAGAGATAATGTGAACTCCGAGCATTTGAACAAAGTTATCCCCGCGATTGCCGAGATAGTGGGTCTGCTTCTACTTGATGCTGCCTTTTCTATCTATGCTATGTTTTTTTGTTAGTTATGCAAAAAATGTAGTGTGGAAACTGGATCTATGTTGGGCATCTATTGGTCCCGTATTTTGCCATGTGCTCTTAAATAGTTCTGAAATCCAGCTTCTCCTGAAGCACATTGCAGAAGTTCTTGAACCATTAAGAGCACATTGAAGATGAACATGCTTATAATTTGAAAGATGGAAGATCTAATACTACCCGACAAGTATGGTGGTATGATCGAAGTGCTGATTTGATTAGCAAAAGAAATTAATTTTGCTGGTTTGGGTAACCGTACAACCTCCAGACTTTTATCACCACATTCTTTGTTTCGTTCAGTGTCCAAGTGTATTGTTGTTCCACCTTTATTCTGCCTAGCTAAGAAGACCATGAAGGAGATAGATGGTATGAATTTTGGGATCTTTAGAGCTTTCTTGTGGAAAGGAACTGTCCAAATACTTCAAGTGGAAAAAAAAATGCTGTAATGCTGTTTGTGTCCGTAAAAAAGAAGCAGGGTTTGGTTTTTGGAAGTTGTAGAACTGGAATAAGGCTTCGATGTTGATACATCTTTGGTTATATGCCTACATGCAAGAAATCTTAATGGATAAAACGGAATATCTTGGATGTTCCTGAGAGGTATTATTATAGCTATAATGTATTTGGCTGTGCTCCATCCAAAAGGAAATTCATACCAGAGCACGCTTAAAGGGCATCCCTCCTCCCATTTTTGGGTTCAAATAAGCCGAGCTAGGGAGGGATGATTGGGTTAGCTAGACTAGGATAGGTTCAAATGAGCTTGGGTTGATATCTTGAGGCCGATAAAAAAATGTTCTCTACCTTTCCTAGGTGATCAACCACTCCTGCCCTTGTTGATTCTAACCAAGCAATTGGTGGTTCATTAGAATTTAGAGGATGATATTTTTGAAAGAAAGCCAGGAGAGTGGAAAAGCTAACCTAATAGGCATTTAAAATATCAATGGAAGGGACCAATTGCGATGGTCGGCTTAATGGTTTGAGTAAAAGCCCTGATCTTAAAATTGACTGCCTCTGCAGCTATCTACAACTTGTGGAGAGAAAGGAAATCTACCAATTTCAATCGGAGGATTCGTGATTGTGCTGGGGTTATTGGGAAGTGGGAACCTTGTGCAAGATATCCGGGCTTGTTCTGCTGCTTGGAAGGTAGAGCCTTCTGAAGAGAATAATAGAATAAAGGAGTCTTGGGAATTGTCCGGGGCTTTTCTTAGGAACACAAATGATATGTAGGATGAGGATTACTTATTAAGGGTGTTTTTTCATTTTTGCTCTCTTTTCTGGTTGTCTTAGAACTGCAGTGATAGTCTAAATGGTGTAGGTTCTGGTTCTACGTATTCCCTTGGGTTGTACAGTAGGTTTTTGAGCATTGTTGCAGATTTTTCAAGTGATTTCTTTATGAAGTGAACTTACCAAAAAGAAAGTGGGGATTGGGATGTGTTTGGAGCACCTTAACAAGGTAAAGCGAGTGCAGCATACCAATACGATGTATTTGGTGCGCTGGAAAGGGGAAATTCCCTGCAAATTCACTCCAATGAAACCAATACACGAAGTAAGTCGACACATTATCATCTGCCACCTAACGTAGTGGATTAGGTTATTCAGGTTCATATGAAATTCCTTTCTAGAACTCACACATTGTGGACCTTGAAGTGTATTTTCTGCTTTTTAGGGTGAGTTCTAGAGTCAGTGGAGCAGTAGCCACTATAGTGTAACTGCTTATCTTTCTCTTCCCTAAGTGTGGATGCTTTATTATTCCTCTGCTAGGGATCTTATTCAAAATAAATATGCAATTGATTGTGGCTTGGAGGATCAAATCCTAACAATGTCTTGGCAATATCTAGCAGACACAAGCTGTACTTTTATAGTTGGAGATATAGTTGATTTTAATCTTTAAGAAAATATAATCTTTGATTAAATATCTTGTTTTTTCTACCCTTTAACACTAGCTCCCTCATTACAAGCTTGAACCTGTTTTTTCAGACTAGGATTTTATCACAGAGTGGATAAAAGGAATCGGTTCTATGAAGATGCTTCAGATCCGGCTTAGAAGTGTTCAATCCGTAGAAGGGGCCTCTGGGGGAAAGACCGCGCCAGTGGAAACTGTGACAGTTGCATGTCCTGACAACCTAAGTCTTGCAGATCTTCCTGTAGCCAAGGGCCTTGGCTCAGCAACTGCTACTTCACTTGTTAAGACTCTCGGTCGCAGGTCCCGTCGCCATCTTGGTGAGCGAGTTCGTTTTTGTGTCCACTGTGATTTTCCCATTGCTATATACGGACACCTGGTTGGTGCATTGACTCATTCACTACCTGCTCTAAGCATGATTTTATTTATATTTTGTTCAAAGGCTAAAAAAGTTCATTTGAAATCTTTCTTAGGGGATTAAGTGGAATGGCTTTAAAGGTCAGCTCAGTTTTATGTCAAGAAAAATGGGTCATTTTGACTTCGATTGGCAAAAGGAAATACTTTTATACTTAAGTAACTCTCTTCCTTGGATGATTTTGCACAGGCAGCATCACTTGATCTTGCTCTTATGAAACAGGAAACTCAATTGAAAGCAAATTTAGCTGTCCCTGCATGGCCATCCACAAATTGAACCTCAAACTCCATAACCTTTTACCAGGCACAACATGCAAACCTTGTCTCAACCTTGTAGTGGACTACAGAGGAACTGTATCTCGCTCATTTGGGTTGTAGCTTTGTGTGTTGTTTTTTCCTGTGATAAAGTTATTAACAAGTCTATGTTCTTGCAGAGCCCTTGTGACCATGCCTTCTGTCTCGATTGTGCGAGGAGCGATTCCATCTGCTATGTGTATGACTTTAGGTCCTCTGCCTAATCAAACTGTCAGCAGTTGTGAGTTTTTGTTTGCTCTCAATGAAAACTGTGGTGAATAATCTAACCAAGTGCTTATTGTGCTTCTGGTTACACAGCTGTGACAAACACATTCAAAAGATTTCTTTTGTGCTGCTGCTCATTGTCTCAAGTCCTTCCTAAAGAAGACCGAGTTTGAATCTCACATTCACGGGACCCACGCTGACCTTCTCCAGCGCAATACAGAGAAAGAAGAGGGAGCAAATGATTTAGAAGCCGCCAGTGCCAAACAGTCCACAGCCTCTGAGTCTACTGCTCGAGCAGCACCAAGGCAAGTTTTCTCTCCTAGGACTCACAACCAAAGGATTTACACTGGAACCAGAAACACCAGCAAAGAAGCAGCGCAAAGATGAAATCAAAGGTGAGACATGGTCAGCTGCAAATGATGATTCAAATGCAGTCATAGAAGAACATGCACCTACTGCCTCATGAAATCTGAAGAAGGATCAAGATCACCCAAAGAATCGATCAAAAAAAAGATCACCCAAAGAAGGCACGCACTGGAAAGACCAAAAGGACTAACTGGAATCAGTCCTAAAATCTTTTATAATAGTTGTTTTATATAAAATACCTATTATCTTATCTATGTTCTTTTTTTTTAATCTGGATTATCTTATCTATGTTGTAATATAAAATTTCACTTCCTCATTTTGAAGATTCATAGCAAACTTTTCCACGGTGCTTGAATCTTATAAGGAAGAAGATTCCAGGCAGTGTTTTGCAGGATGCTTGAATCCTTGCTAACTATGCCTACGGAGTACCATTTTGCCTTTTGTACAAAGTGCTCCTTGTGTTTTGAATCTTTCTAGTTTGAAGATTCATAAAAATGTTTGCCCTCATGCTTAATCAGTGCTAACTATGCCTGCGGAGTACCATTGTGCCTATTGTTCTTGCCTATTCTGAAAAAGGCTCACACACGATGGCAACATTGTGGGAACACCTTCTGCTCTTAGTATTTCAAAAAAATCTTACTACAATATACAACAATTTTAAAATGCTGCACGCAACTTGGGGGTACGCCAAAGACAAGGATGGACCCAAAAAGTTCAACAAAGAATATCACATCCTTAAGATCGCATTCCAGTTTCTTACTCTGTCTCTATTTACTTTGGCAATGACAAGGTTCATTTGGCCATTTTCCCATTCCATAAAAGCTTTGATTGTTCACCGCGAAACCACCGCAAGGAAAAAACAATGAGCACGCGGTAACGTGCTTCGCACGTAGCCTTACACTAGTAATCCGTTAAATAATGCATTACATTTCACTAAAATTCCATTACATCATTACTAAGGAAGAGCTAAGTATTTGCTTCTTCCCATTGAAGTGTACAGGTACAAGATTACTCAAAAAACAAATGTGCAAGACAACACTTCGCACTTGGAATGTCCATTTTTCTGTAACTCTTGTCTAGCATGCATCATTTGAGTAGCCACTTTCAAACCTTCAATTTCCTTTTGCATTTGTAAGGACCAAACTCCAAAGTTTACTCGTGTTGGCAATTCCGTAGGACAAAACACATATTTATATCGAGTTGTAATTTTATTATTTTTTATAGGCTATTGAGTCTGTATAGGATTAGAGTGGAAG
>JAXBDA010006994.1:0-18973 GCA_036023075.1 Gaultheria prostrata
GAAAAATAGGACCAAATTCAGGCCATTGATATGCTTAAATACAAACAGATAAGTTTATATATTAAAAATTGGGACCAATTAAGGCCATGGATATGTATTAATACAAACATATAAGTTAATATGTTGAAAATTAGAACCACTTCAGGAATACGAACATATAAGTTCATATGTTCAAAATTAGGATAGATAACTTTATTGGTTACTTTTAAAGATAAATAAATCAAATGTTTAAAAATTGAAATGAAATTATTGAAGAGAGATGAACTTATAAGTTTGAATTTTTCCACACTTTTGAACGCAAATAAACTTACATGTCCAATGCAAGATGCAAAACACATTAAACTAATAAATTTATCTATTCATTACAATTTCTTCTCGTTTTTCCATCAGTTGCCACTCCTTTCGCACTTTATTTATGTTTGTACTAATCAAGCCATCGTTGTCTCCATTAGCACTTCTATACTATTTTTTTTATCGGCAAAGAAAATTTCAATTGTCGACTGGGAAAAAATAAAATATGGTATAATAGGAAATGAAGTGTGTAAGAGAGCTTCAAAAAGTTTATATATACTTGTCTAGAACTTCTACTCAAAAAATACAACCTACCAACACTGGCGGTAGAAGACTGTAAGGAATGGGGTCAATCGACCCCACGAGAAAAAAAATTATAACGATTATATTAATTTTTTTTAAATATTCATAATTGAACCCTCATAGATTTAGTAGTGACACCATTGGATAACTCCCCAGTTTCATTTTGTGCCAAACATGATATTCGTATGTCCTGAATTAGTATAATTTTCAACATAAGAACTCATTTGTTCGTATTCATGGCCTCAATCGGTCCTAATTTTCTACATATGGACTTATCGGTTCGTATTTATGCATATACATGATAATTTTAACATATGAACTTCTATTCATATCCAGGTCGTGAATTGGCATTAGTTTTAAACATATGAACTTATTTGTTTGTATCAATGTCATGTTATTCATATCCATGGCCTAAATTTGATCATAACTTTCAATATATGAACTTATCTGTTCATATCCAGACCCGGAATCGGTCCTAATTTTTAACATATGAACTTATCTGGTCGTATCCATGTCCTGAATTGGTCTTAATTTTCAACATATGAACTTATCTGTTGATACTCAGGAATATACATTGTCATAATTTTCAACATATATGAACTCATCTGTTCATATCCATATCCTGGATTGGTCTTAATTTCCAACATATAAACGTATTTGTTTGTATTCGTGGCTTGAATTGATCCTAATTTTAAACATATGAACTTATTTGTTTGTAATTGTGCATATCAAGGCCCAAATTTGTTCCTAATTTTCAACATATAAACTTATCGTTGATACCCAAACTTGAATTGGTGTCAATGTAAAATAAAAAATATAAGTTCCCAACACAAACTACATAAAAGAGTTGAGAACTTGTCTCTTTTGTTTTCTTATTTACACAACAGATGAACTTATTATCTCTTCTTAATTACCCAACAAAAGTACTCATTTGTTCTTATTGATACTATAAATTAGTCTTAAATTTCAACAAATGAACTTATCTATTTTACCGGTAAATTACTCTTAATTCAACAGATGAATTCATAAATTTATATTTATATGTTGTTCAACTTAAAATATTTTGAGGATTACAGTATAAATCTGAAAGAGATAAGTTAATCTATTTATCTTTTTAAGAGATGCAGAGTATAAATAATTAAGAGATAAACTTATCTCTGCCAAATTTTCACTCAATTTGTGCAAAATAACTAACATATAAACTTATCTCTTATTCAGAATAACCAAGATATACGCTTATTTAATTATGTTTTGTCACTTAATTTATGCCGAATTATTAACATGTATCGAACTACACCAACATTTACCCAGAGGAACTAGAAGAGTGAAGTTGACATTGTTGAATATTAGTATTTCAGAACAATCAGATACAAGAAAAAGAAAACGCAACATTCAAACCACAAAAAAGCATAGAAAAACAGCTAAATAACGATAATCAAATTCAGGAATATGAAATTAATGATTGATCCAAATTTCCATTAAAAAAATCTCATAAATCAGAAGTTTCTCACATTGCGTGATAAACATTACAAGACAAGTACTAACAAAAGAAAGCTCTATTGCTAGTATTTTTGTAAAACAACTTCACCAGCAAAGCCTCCAAATGAGCAAGTCAACTTGAGAATGTCCTCGAGCGTCGAGATCTACCCATGTTTACTTAGTTCAGTCTGCAAACTTCGACTTCCCGTTTTCTGTGTACAGTCAAAGAGATTCTTTATTGCTGCATGTGTCTGCTCTGAGATATGGCATATAAGCTTTTCTGAAGTAGAGTTATTTATTAGAAATCTTTTGAGAGGTCGACTTAGATTCTTCATCTACAAATCATGCCTTTGAAATTGACAAGGATACAAAGCTTTCGAATTGCTTGAGTCATTGTGGTACCTGCACAAAGTACATCAGAATGGGTTGAGAGAAGAAATGCTGATTCAGAAGATGGCCTAACATGCATGAAATATTGCAATTTACTATTACATTTGGGATTGGATATTTGCACGAGTTCTAAACAATCTTGCTACCGGATCCATACTGTTTTTATGAGTTGTTCCTGATTGTGGCACCATGCATTGTATATGTTGTAAATTTTAGTCTTAAATTTCAACAGATAAACTTGTCTCTTCTTATTTACATAACAGATGAACTTATATTTTCTTATTTATACTATAAATTTTAGTCTTAAACTTCAGCAGATGAACTTATCTCTTATTATTTACACTACAGGCGAACTTATCTGTTGTTGTTTACACTGTAAATTAGTCTTCAATTTCAACAGATGAACTTATATGTTCTTACTTACACAACAGATGAATTTATTTGTTCTTATTTACATTATAAATTACTTTTAAATTTTAGCAGATGAACTTATCTGTTCTTATTTATACTGTAGATTAGTCTTAAATTTCAACACATAAACTCGTCTTTTCGTATTACACACAGATAAACTTATATGTTCTTATTAATACCATAAATTTCAATCTTAAATTTCATTAGATGAACTTATCTTTTATTATTTACATTATCTGTTCAAAATTGACCCTGTGTTTAGCTGAGGGAAATGTTCATCCTCTCTTCAAACAGAACATTTACGTAGTTTAGAATTGCAACTCAAGATTAGTCCATGTGAAATTATGAAGTTTTGAACAAAACAACAAAAGATTAGACCGTGAAGCAACTAAATAAACACAAAATTGAATTTTTGGAGAACTATCCACCTGTGCATCAGTTTCTTTTCCTTTAGTTTTTTCTATGTATAATCGTTTTGACCGCTCTAAATTATTAATTGTCTTTTGAGAGAAATTTAGTGCCGGTGTTTTTCTTTTGGTAAGCGGTAGGATGTTAGTGAGTTAGTACATGCACCTTTGAACAAACTTCTATCAAAACTTTTTGGACTTTTGGGTCACATGCAAAGCACTTTTTGTAGACACCTACACATGATGTCTTTAACTTAGACAAAGAATTTTAGTCCAAAACTTGTCTTTTTCGCAAAGACAAATTTGCTTTGACATTGCCAAAACAAAAATGAATATTAGTTTATTCATGCAAATTTCCAAAATAACTGCGCCTTGTAACCATGCATTAATTTCGAAGGAATCTAATAATCTTAATCTGGCTCACATGGTTGAGCACTCTTCAATTACAAAAACAAAGCTTGATAAAAAATACATAATGGAAACTAATTCCGCTACTTAGCTTCAAATTTCACGATCCCAGTGCATGGATACATATTAAGGATAAGCGATGCAAAACCTGAATATGAATGTGTCCCCTAATGTGTCGTGTCCTCTAATTTTTTGAACTTTACGTGTCGGTGTCGTGATACATAGCCCATGAGCATAATGCATCAACTTAGGAATCCACTAGACATTGGAAATAGAACATAAAAGGCATAAATCAGCATACCTTCTAATCAAACAACCTATTTATTAGGCTAAAAAATAAGATATCTTTTACATGAAAAAGTTATCCTTGCCCATTTTGATACATTTTCAAAGCTGCCTTGCCAATCAGAGAAAATGCAAGTACAAAGACATTGGCCCCATGGTAGCTGAGAGGTCTTAATCCATTGTAGTCTTCTTAACATCTTTCATGAAGCAAGCCAATTTTTCCAACAATTTCGTTGGACTCATCCTCGGTCGCTAACAGATGAATGCTTCAATGCAATTCCCATAGTAGATATCGCCAACTAGATATAGAGTGCTCATGAGCTGCCCATCTTCTTGGGACCAACAATAATGATCATCACAACAAAGAACGAAAAAACTTAACAATTTCTTCCCTAAGAACAAGATCATAGAAAAAGATAAGAAACGATTCCATACATCTTTCTTCGCATGAAGTTGTATTAAAACTGTCTTCCAGACACTAGAAAGAACCTACCCATACTAATATATGAAGGCAGAACAGTAACAAGAAGAGAAATTTTTGTGAGGCATTTAATCGAACATGTTGCGGGCTGGTGAAAAATTGCCTCTAAATTGTGACCAAATTATTGCGTAGGAAGCTGAAGCCACATTTGTTGGTGTTAAAACCCGTTTCGATCATTTGAGCGTTGACGGCCAAATTTCGAATACATGCCGGTGGCATCCTCCCCGTCTCGCATCTATTGGAGCAATTAGTGATATTGTTGGACACCCATCATTCGCAAACCTCGCCCCAACTCCAGTTAATCGACACCATAATTCACATTATTCGATCTTTCAAACCTGTTATATATCATTCCCTGATGTTTTTCCCATATCGAATTGTCTGAACTATGAGTTATTCAAATCAAGATGGGAACTTCAGTATTTCTAAATCTGGGAAAGCATTCCACCGTCGAAGACCGTAAGCTTATTGATTTCTTTCCCTTACCTGCAATTGTTGCCAGTAGGTTCTCTCTCTAAGCTTCGTCGCACAAGAAACGGCCACCGGCGAGACTTCAGAATGGGAAAGAGAGAAAGAGAGGTGTTGCTTTGAAATGGAGAGACAAATGATATAACGTGAACGTGTTTTATACGTAGGGGCATTTTTGTTCTGTTAAAAATAGAAAGTGGACCAAAGAACTTGCAAAATTCAAAGAAGTGGACACGAGGGCTTATAAAAGTGTGCGGTGGATTAGACCATGTACAAATAGTTATAATGGACTTGTAACCAATTATTTTCTTTTTTTTTCAGTAAACAGACGCAGATCGTTGATCAAAAAAAAAAAACAGACGCAGATCTTCGATGGCGATTTCCCTTTCCAAACCCTAACGAAAAAACTTTTTCCCCAATCTCTCTCACTCTCTCTCTCCCTTTCCAAACCCTAACGAATTTTTTTTTCCCCATATCTCTCTCTCTCTCGGTAATGGACAGTCTACTCGCTACCTACGGAGACGACGACGACAACGATTCGTCCAACACCACCAAAACCAACGAAACCCTAGACGCCACTTTTCCCGTCACCTCCTCCGCCCCAACTCCTGACACAGAAACCCAAACCCTTACCAAACATGAACCCACCCCCTTCGATGACCTATCAGACTCTCCGAAATTCACTAAAGTCTCTGAAGAAGACGACGAAGACGAGGTAGAAGAAGACGACGATGAAGACCCTCCGCCCAAGAAACAGAAACCGCTTTCCTCATTGCCGATTGATGAAGAAGAAGCAGTGCCAATGGGACCCGAAACGAAACGAATGAAAACAACAAGTACAGCAACGACGGCAGCTAAGAAGTCGAAGAAGAAGGGCAACAACGTGTGGGGGTATTCCTCATCTCGAAAAGGTAAAAAGAAAACCAAAAACAATAACAATAACCACCAAAATGCCCAAACAGAGGACAACAATAAGACGGTATTAGTCACGCCTGTCCCTCGATTCCCTGATAAAACCGATGATACGCCGGATGTTGAAATTAGGTTATCAAAAGTTTACAAAGCAGAGAAAGTCGAATTGAGTGAGGATAGATTGAGTGCAGGCAGCACTAAAGGTTATAGAATGGTTAGGGCTACTAGGGGGGTAGTGGAAGGCGCTTGGTATTTCGAAATTAAGGTGGTTAATTTGGGATCGACGGGGCATACTAGACTCGGGTGGTCGATGGAGAAGGGGGATTTACAGGCGCCGGTTGGGTATGATGGGAATAGTTTCGGATATAGGGATGTTGATGGAAGTAAGGTGCATAAGGCTTTGAGGGAGAAGTATGGGGAGGAAGGGTACGTGGAAGGTGATGTGATTGGATGCTATATTAGTTTGCCAGAAGGGAGTTTGTATGCGCCAAAGCCGCCTCATTTGGTTTGGCATAAAGGGCAGAGGTATGTTTGTGCTGCACCGGATGGGAAAGAGGATTCTCCTAAAATGGTACCTGGTAAGTGAGATGGTTCTTTGAATGCTTGTTAATCTGATTGTTTTTTTTTTTTTTAATGATCATGTGTTTATCTGTTTGCTTGGTTTGCTTCTTATTGTCATTTTTACTGCTGCTTAGTTGTTGGCTTTGTTGTTGGTTTGTGGGTGAACTTTCAGTTGTGTGTGTGCGTGTGTGTGCGCACTTTGATTGTGAAATCTTGTGTTGGAGGATTATAGTTTCTTGCACTCTAATAGTTATCTCATTATTATGCGTCTCTTTTGCCATAATTATGGTTTTCCCTAACTTTTCTGTTTTTGGTTTATAGTATCACTTTCAAGTACTTAAGTAGTGTTTTCCAGTTATCTTTCCTCTTTTAGGTCCAAGTTTTATTAGTAACATTGAAGGTATTCATTGTCATTCTATGGTCTAGTAGCCATGGGCTATGTGAGCATGTATTTCTGCTTCTGCACCCTGTTTTTAATTTGCTAGATTCAAAGGTTTCTTTTAGTTAGTAGAAACCCAATGATGATATATGATTTTTGCAAATGTTTTGTTCGTATCGGGTTTCTCCATTCCTTTAGCAAGATTCAAATGTTTTGTTCGTATTGGGATCCCTCAATAGTTCATGATCTATCTATCTATCTAGATAGAGAGAGAGTATAATCGGTTGAAACTCAAAATCTTACAAAGCAGATCTCAGATCCGACAGATTGAGAGATACATACCGATCTGATGGAGATGGAGGTGGGCCAGCAGCGGAAGAGGTGGAAATCGAGGAGAGAGAGAGAGAGAGAGAGAGAGAGAGAGAGCTCTTCGATCGGGGGGTGGGGTGGGGGGAGTCGTGAAATTTGGTTTGTATATGACATGATATGGGTAAGAAATGGAATTAGAATTCTTTTTCCTTTCATAGTTTTGTTTTAGTTTTAGTTTTAGTTTTGTTTTGTAATGATTACCCTATTTTCTCTCCAATTATTACCCCTATATTCAATTATTACTCTCATTTCTCTCTCTATCTCTCTCCACTCATTACTCCTCTTTCCAATTATTATCCATATTCTCTCTCCACTTATTACCCCTATCTTCAAATCTAAACTAAACTAAAACTACTAAACGAACAAGGTAGTTTTTCTACCGAATGTAAATTCCCTTATTTGGAGGAATAGTGATTCAATTTAGAATTGGGTATTCCATCTAATTTTTACAATCCAAACATGGGAATAGAATTTCATTGGAATTTCTATCCCATTCCAGCGAACCAAACACACCCTAATTCCAGTTGGATCTAGTAGAACAGAGAAAAAAGGTTCCAGGCCTCCCCACAAGAAAAGAAAATAGTGAAAACTAATACATTCTGGAAAACAAAAAGGGTTCTCTTTGAAGATTCCTTAACTTAATTTAAAACATTAGAACGGTAATACTTTTCTTCATTTAGGTATATGAATGGGAACGATGGTCAACAGTACTCCTTGTTGCTGACAAGATGTGTATTTAACCCTTCATTTGATGCATTTCGGCTTAAGTATGTTCTCTAGCTCATGAATATTGTGCTATTTTCTTGTAGCATTCGGCTCAACAATGAAGCCATAATATTTTCCATTGACATAATAAAGCCTACATACACTTCATTTCACGAGAAACAGATGAAAATAAATACTCCCTCTGTCCGCCTTTGATGGTCCATTTATGAAATATGTGCCATTTTTTATTGCTTTTATCTTTCAATATGGATCTCAAAACCTATGCAATATGAATCTTGTTTGATATCTTAATTATTTCTATTATATAAAGTTCGCAAAATCATGAAAACTATTACAAAATTGAAAGATATCTCTTCTATATATAAAGGGAGCGCACCAGTTTGGTGTCACCCAAAAATGAAGCTTTATGGATTTTCTCTAATACCCAAACTGCCCTATCAAAAAACTTATTTTACAGCACATTTAACTACCGTGGGTAAAAAAAAGTAGGGACAAAACAGTAAAACCCCAACATTACACCCACGTTTTGAAACTGCCCTTTTTCCTGGAACTGCTCCTCTTTCTTCCCATTTCTTTGTTAAAATCAGTAGTTAATCCACCGAAAAAGAAGGTTGGGAGAGAAAGATAGAAAGATTGACACATGTTTTTGCTTTTGGGGTGTAATTTGTTAATTTGGACTTCACACTCATTAAGCCTGGAAATGTGAAGACATCGGACAGATGTGTAGAGCTTTGACAACCGTGTGGTGTGTTTGAACTACCCCCTTTCTTCATCTTTTCCATTTTGTTTTGAACCTCTATTTTCCTTTACCTTTTTACACCAAATTTTAGTAACTTCTATTCTAATATATAAAGGGGGACCACAAATTGGTGTAGTGTCATTGTGTCAAACTTTGTTTCCCATAATTACCCAAAATGAAAACACTTAATCCCCTCCGGCCTCCACTTACCATTAACTTCCCATGATTGTAAGGCTAAAAATGCCAATTTAAAAAGTACTCCACACCCCACGAGCAATAACTGCTCCACACCCCGCGAGCAATAACTGCTCCACACCCACTGACAAATTCGGTTTATCAGCTCTACCATTAACTATACAGGAGAGAAAGCCAACAAATATCCTGCTACTTCTGATGCACATGGATTGCTTCAAGAATTTAGCATTTTGTTTTGCCTAAAAAAGGTACGTCCCGACACTTTACTACTTTTTGGCCTTTCCCATCTCTCTCTAGACTTATCACACTCAATTTGGTCAAATAGAATTTTGCCCACAAAAAAAATGCGACAAACCATTTTTTACGCGGTGATTTTGGTTGGCAGGAAAAATTTCTTTGGGTTTCGTTTTGTCAAACCATTTTGCCCATCGGTGAATTGCATTTTTTCTCTGTTACTATTCCACCACCATTTTGATCTTTCCCGAGGAGTAGTTTTTTCTATTTTCTTTTTCGGTGAACTGTTACAATTCTGACATTTAGATGGTGCAAAACGCCGCGGCGAGCCGGCGACGGCGGTGTTAGCCTAGTAATATCTATTGATTACGTGCAACCTGTCACAAGATATTGCTTAAAAAAAAAAAAAAGACATTGCACATATCATCAAATGATAAGCCGGATACTTTTGTTCATGCTTTTTTGTCAGTTCGACTTGCACATGCATTGCGTGTGCTCCGGCCTCTATGACCAATAAAAAGTGGCACAGATTTCAAAAATGGAACAACAAAGGTGGACGGAGGGAGCACAATGACTACATACCAAAGAGAGGTGTGTGTGTGTGTGTGTGTGAGAGAGAGAGAGAGAGTACCGTGGGTCCGTTTGCAGCAGCAGAGAAGACGAAGTTTAGATTTAAGTCTCTTGTACTAGTGTATATGAATATATTGTATTTAAACTACCCTAAAACCCTTATAGTATATTACCGCAGCATTTAACCCCTTAGATTTGCAAAATTACGTACTTACCCCTCGAGTTATCCTGCCTAGCCACCTAATTCTCTGATTAATTCTGCCTAGCTGCCTATTTCCGACCAGCCGCCTCGCCGATTAATCCTGCCAACGTCGACTAATCGTCCCGCCACCTATTTCAACGGTTAGGCCCTACCGCCCTAGTTGAGGCAGTGGACCACTGCCTAGTGCTTACGCTGATTTTTGTAACAGTGCAACTAAATTTTGTATTTACTATTGCAGTTCCCTGAGAATTTTTTTCATGCTTGATGTGGAGCTGTTGATTTTAATTTATTTGTCAAGATTTTTTTTGTTACTGTTTAAGTATTTGATGGGATATTCTGTTAGGTACTGTTTGCCTCACTAGAGATGTAATGCTGGATAGCGGATTGTTTTTCCTTTGCAGGAAGTGAAATATCTTTCTTCAAAAATGGGAGATGCCAAGGGGTTGCTTTTCCGGATCTCTATGGTGGCCAATACTACCCTGCAGCTTCAATGTATACGCTTCCCAATCAACCAAATTGTGTTGTCAAGTTCAACTTTGGCCCTGATTTTGACTTCTTTCCAGAAGACTTTGGTGGGCGCCCCATCCCAAGACCCATGATTGAAGTTCCTTATCATGAATATGATGGGAAAGTTGAGAATAGTGTGTCCAGTGAGAAGAAAAATTAGCTATGCATCATCATTTTTGATGAGTTGAGAACATAGCAGAAGTTGGGGATGGATTCATGTTTGATTTCTGTTGTAATCTTTGGATTTATTTCTGAGACAGCCGAGTGTTGTAATGTCAATTTTCCTTTGAACGAGTAGAACGGCATTGGTGGGCTAGCGTGTCAGGAAAGATGTTGTCTGAGCTCAACTGACTATGTTGTCTAAGGTTAATGTAGGACAGGCACATATGTAAACATTTTGATCTCGTATTTGATACAGTAAACATAAAGTTTCTTTGAGTTGATTGGCAATGGATGCATTACTTTAGCTTATTCCGATGCACATTATCCCCCTTTTCCACCCTTGATTTTTCCTGTTTAGGGGTTATTTTTCCTCTTAATCTGTTTCCAGGAATATGAGCGAGAGAATTGACATTTCTTTCTCAATGCCTGAGACAAGAATGATTGGACATAGTAGTATGTATTGTTAAAGATCAGTTATTGTTAAAGCGTACCTTTTCGCTTTAGTTATGGATGAATTGACTAGACAGATTCAGGAGGATATCCCATGGTGTATGTTTTTTGCAGATGATATTGTCCTTGTAGATGAAACTGCTAGCGGTGTTAATACTAAATTAGAAATTTGGCAGAATGCACTAGAGTCTAAGGGCTTTCGGATAAGCAGTAGTAAGACTGAGTATATGGTTTGCAAGTTTAGTGGTACCAGTAGTGTGTCCGAAAAAAAGAGTGATGATTTAAGACCAGGAGTTACCAAAGAGTGACTATTTCAAATATTTAAGCTCTATTATTAGTCAAGATTGAGAAATTGCAAAGGATGTGACCCATAGGATCCAAGTGGGGTAGCTCAAGTGGAGAAACGTCACTGGTGTACTGTGTGACAAGAGGGTACCCACAAGATTGAAGGGTAAATTCTATAGAACTGCCATAAGGTCAGCGATACTTTACGGGACAGAATGCTGGCCTATTAAGAAACAACAGGTGAACAAGATAAGTGTAGCGGAAATGAGAATGTTGAGGTGGATGTATGGTAAGACTAGACGAGATAGGATTAGAAATGAAACAGTCCGCGAGATGGTAGGTGTAGTACCTATATAGGAGAAGTTGAGGGAAAATAGGCTCAGGTGGTTTGGGCATGTCTATCGGAGACCAACGGATGCAGTAGTTAAGAGAGCCGATAGGATAGCTTTGAGTAGCAATGCTCCGGGGAGAGGAAGACCCAAATAGACATTAGATGCAGTAGTGCGCAAGGATTTGAGTCTACTAGGGGTAAGTGAGCAAGCAGCACTTGACAGAGCTCAGTGGAGGAAAATGATTCATGTAGCCGATCCCAATTGATTTGGGGCATAAGGCTCGGTTTGATTTGGTTTGGTTTTGGCGACAGGGGATATTAATTGATAAGAAGTTAATTTAATCAGTGATATAATAGCAAATTAATGGCCTTCAATATTTGTTCTTGAAACATAGCAAGTAAGACATGGAATACCTCTGTTAGGAGTAGTCAAGGCTTTGCGTTCTATCAGTGCAATATTAATAAGATGAAAATTTGCGAAACATAAATCCGGGCCAAGGGATATTTAAGTCTACTAGGGCTAAGTGAGCAAGCAGCACTTGACAGAGCTTAATGGAGGAAAAAGATTCATGTAGCCGACCCCAATTGATTTGGGACATAAGGCTCAGTTTGGTTTGGTTTGGTTTATAGAATCTCTTCTTGAACATGTTCTCCGTATCTTTTCATTGATTTTATGCTATTTTCTTTGGGCATAAACAGTTTCCATGCTTTTGACGTACCATCCGGTTAAGGTGATTGAGGGAGGGTTTATGGCTGTTGGCCTTTGTGATCAAAAGGGATTAACATGCTTGCCTAAGAAGGAAAGTTGAACTTCTCATTACGCAGCCTGTGCCCAAAAATCCTAGCTCCATAAAGCGTTTCCCTTGTTGTCTTCGTTTCTATTGGTTTTGTTTATTTATTCATTCATTAAAAAATGAGGTTTCTTTCTTTGGTCTGGTGGCCATTTCCTGTATAGCCTTGACTTTATTCGCCGTGGCAGGTACTGTGGCCTATGCTGAAAGAGCAGTCATGCAGTTATGGAGCTGCAGATTTGGAACATTAAGCGAAATGAAACTGCTCAGGTTGATTGTTTTTAATCCATGTAGAAACATGTCCAAAGATGGTTATCTTTTTACTGTGGTTACACATTTGCAATGCATGAACTTGATTTCTTGGTTAAGATGTGGATAAGTGTACTGTATTGCTAATATTGTAGAATAGAGATCAATTATTAACACTGTTTTCCTTTTTTCTGCATCCTTGAGTTATCATAGGTAATGCAGCATTTGCATGTCCGTAGAATTGTCCTAGCCTAATTTTGATTTTTATCTTATACAGTTTTATGGTCTAAATGTGTAGGTTGGCAGTCATTGTCGTACATGAATCCACATACTCCCAATTCATTGCCTGAGCTTTTAATGTTGCAACAATTAATGGCCTTTTGATAGCCATCACATTGTTTATCCTCAGTTTTGACTGTTGCACAATGTGTATGATCTCATGGTCTATACACTTGGATCTTTCATCTGTTCGCAATATCTCATGAAAAATAAGCTCACATAATCCCATACCATCTAATTTCAAGTACATTCATATTAGTAACATAATCTTGGTCTAAATAACTTACAACATACCCTAAAAATTCTAGTACTATCTTCAATTGTCTTATGGCAAAGAAAAAAAAAAATAGTGCTACTTTTAATGCATTGGAGAGTTAAGTCCCTCTTGAGAAGATAAGGAATGCATAACTTGGTGCCTCTGTGAAGGAAAAGGTGGTGTCTTCCTAAAAGAAGGCCTCTTGCTGAGATAATCTAGAGTTCGCTTCGTATAAATTGTACGAAACAGTGGTGAAGCTCTTTCCTTGAACTTGAGAATTGTGAAGAAGAGGAGTCTGTAAACTATAAGAATAATTACGACAGCAGTTAAGTCCCACCACTTGGAATGATCCAGCGAAACGCCAAGCACAGTGTTGATGATAACCTCGCCCTTCAGTTTTGGATCTCCTGGCTGTAAAGGTTCAAACTCAAGCCCAATCATGTCGTTCTTGTATTCTCCCTGTAATTGCAAACATTTAAATCAAATGTACCTCTCCCTGACACCAATTAATGCTTTAGTGAATACCAACTGTGTTGTTATTATGATGAGCATTATTTTCACCTTCATGTTTTGTTAAACCTTTCAAATACGAAGTTAATGTAGTTCTATAGACTTGTAGAATTCTCATGATTAAAGTTGGCTTCTGCTGGAAATATGTTAAGCTAATCTTTTCTCCTTTTTCTTTTGGTGTTCTATTCCAGTCATCAAACCTGTTGATTTTTACCTCTAATGCCCACGCCATATAGTTGATATATGAGATTGGGTAGCGCCAAAATGGCTTCGGAAGATCTGGAAAGAATCGAAAGAATCCGGCTGTCATCATCATGACTCCCTGCACACAAAGGTAGGATATGAAAGCTCTGAGAATGATGAGCATAAACTTCTGAGAATGATGATAAATGAGAAGGGGAAGCAGCATTGCCTTAAACCTTTTTGGTGGATCCAATTTCCAGAATCATTTTCAAAGAAAAACTTGTTGGGTTGGTCTTTTTTAAATGGGTTCTTTTGAAAAAGATGTCAAATCCTCAAGAACAACGTCATGTACAAATGGATGTGAAATTGATGAGTATGTGTACTTTTAAGTGTAATTCTTTGAAGTACTCTGCAAAATTGATTCTGGAAATTCTCTATGAACATTACAGGTCCAAAGAACGAGCTACCTAAAGGGGACAAAATACTCACACTCCTATCAGGTGTGTTCTGTAGGCCTTGCAGTATTTTGGTTTCTTCATTAAAATGTTTAGGAAGGAGACTTTTCTTACAATGATTCCAGCTCCTGTTATGAGTCCCATTATGAAGTTGGGAACGAGTGAAGCGACAACCATCATGCAGCTCTCTACGACAGCAAGGGAGCTTAAAAGGTCAAGGTAGGAGAACATATAGTGCAAGAAGCCAGGACGAAGTTTCACCATGTAGTACGTAATGGTTACTGTACTCAGTGCCATGATAGCCAAGAATGGAAATGAAGAGAGGAAGTTTGAAAGAATAAATATGCCAACTCCGTAATGCCCTTTGAGCCTCTCCTTGTTGAAGATCTGGTTCAAGGCATGAAATCAAAGTATTGAAAGCTCAAGACCACCAAACACCTAGTATCCAAGACCAATATTTATGTTACACGAACTCTTCTATGAGCTAGTATTGGGTCCAGTTACAAATCTAAGTTTTGAATGCATTTCATATCTTGCTTTTTAGGAAGTACATTTGATATTCAATTCAAGGATACGTGAACATATACTTTTTAAATACTGCTTTAATTTGTCCTCCCTCTATCCTTCTTTGTTTGTCCATTTTCACTATACTGTACTTCTCAAAAATACTTCATGGAGTTCTATATTTATATGGATTTGAAAACTTTATCTGCAAGAATTAAGTAATGAGATCTCTTGATTGGTAAAAGAAAATTAATTTTTTTTTCTCTAACAAAAACACAGCTTGTCAACTTAATGAAAGGGTACGATTTTCAAAAGTGGACAAACAAAATGAAACAAGGGAAGTACTTTTTTAGGATAAAATAGTATTTACAAACTAACATAGCTTTTTATTCCAAGTAATGCTATGGTGATGTAGTAAAAATTGACTATTTAGGCAAGACTTAATGGGTGCATGTCTCGGTTAAAAAAAAAAATGGTGCCTCTCTAGTTTTGGACATATACATTGCCCTTCCTTACTGCCAACGGCCTGAAACATGAGCTAATTTTTCTTTTGAACATGCACTTCACAATTTTGAGGAGTCTATATGCGATACATCTACATGACATTTCTAATTTTTTAACGCTTGATTTGACTTTATTTACCTTCATTTCTTCGATGAAGGAAGGGAATCCTCCTATGGACATGAATATCATGTATCCTGATACGAATCCACCGCAAGCTCCGCGTGCCAGAATAGCGGAGTTGCTGGTGCCAATGTTGAAGAAGACGGTGCCAACGCAGATAGATACAGCTATATAGGTCATTATCCTCAGCCAGTAATACCCCATATCTCTTGACATGTTCACGAATGATCTTCTTGTTAACGTTGAAAGTTGCTTGCACCAAGTTGCTTGGCTACCTGTTTCTGTCTCCACAACAAGTCCTTTCTGCAATAATTGGTTAGTTGAGCTACTTCTTTCTTGTATGATTCCATAAACTGTTTCCGTTTAACTGCATCGTGGAACTGTTTTGTCTCTGATATTGGTTATCATTTCAATTTTAGTGTCTACGTTCTCTGTTTCTCTTTTTTGTGCTTTTTGAAGGAAGAAAAAACAATGAATGTTTGGAAACACCCGTCTTTTTATTTTGTGTAAAGGTGGATTTCTACTATTCAGAAAACGGTACTTCCCTTGTTTTCCACAAAAAAGTACTATTTTATCCTAAAAATAAAAAAGTATTATTTTGTGGAAAACTGTTTACAAACTAACATAGCGTTCTCGAAAACAGTTTTTCACAAACAAGTTTCCAAATCACTTCCGAACAAGTTTCCATATCACTTCCTGTTTTCTAAAGGTTTAGAGATCGGAAAAAATTTGGAAACGTTTTGAACTGTTTTTACTAATTGTTTCCTTCATGATGCTAATGTTTACAAGTGAGTCCTGATAATAAACAAATATGTAAGACTGGTTGATTTTAGAAGCATAAGTTGAATACAAAATTTTTACCATGTTTGCGATTTCTTGAATCCGTGCTTTAGCTCTCTTTGCATATGTTGAGTACTTGTACTTATCAACTAGCTTGCCTTTGATCTCTGCTGTTGCCATATTCATCAGTGTTGATGACTTAAGAGAATCCTGTGATTAGTAAACCGTAAATGATGAGTACGAAATATGGATATTTAGTGAAACTAACTAAACCTTGAAAGTGAATGTTAGATAGATGAAATAAGGTTGTAAACGAACTAGCTTGACCCATGCTTAGGTTGACTCGTCCATTTTGTAAATAACCTAAGGTTGAACCATTTGTTGCTCTTTAAACTTTGTCAAGTCAGCTCAGTAACCTTATCTGCATTCTAGGATTGCACAACTATCGAAAACGCGAAACTGATGGAGCTCGGCTCTTAATTGTTCCAATTGGAGCTCATTTGAAATTGACGAAAGACAGGGCATGTTCAGGACTTTTAATTTTTTTGGAAAGCTCAAAAAATTCTCGATATTTTTTAATTTATAATACTTTTTATATTCAATATGGATCTTGTTTGATAGATCTCAATTAATTTTTTTAAACAAAGATTGCGAAATCATAAAAAACATTATAGATTATGAGATATAGATAATTTTTTGAGACGTCCAAAAAGATAAACAGGCCCAACAAATTGGGACGGAGGGAGTAATTGATAGGAAAGTAAGGAGAGTAAAGCTGTAACAAGCACACATACTAGTCTATGAGACTCCATGAGAGAGGCTGTGACATTGTCGAAGTCTGAGTTTATACACCGGAGGAAGTGATCTGAAGGGTTTCGTCTGCTAGGGCATGGAAAACCCACTTCAGCAAAGAACTGCAAAAAGATCACCACCATAAGACATGCTAGGGTTTATATACATTGAGTACTCAAGAAATATTTTACATTAATTGCACTGTTAGTGATTTTTCAGACTCCTTCGATATGCTTAGGAGTGAACTTGGTGTGATTTCACTCTTTTCTCATGTTGAAGATTGAACTTGGTGTACCGTGATTTCTATCCCTTTTAAATTTTCTTGTATGGTTGCAGCTTTGTTGACCGTTTATTTTTATGTTGCTCTTGTTTGAATTGTTGTTTGGATCGAGTCCGTTTTACTGGAGAAAACGTTTTACTTCTGCATGTTTTCTCAATGTGTGCACGAGTGTGCATGTGTGACCGGATGAGAAGTAAATTGCTCATCCCTTTGATTGATTTTTAGAAAACTAAAACTGCTATAATGTTATGTGTCATTGGATTTTGTTTTCCTTCCTCCATATTGTTGGGATTTTAAGTTTTATAAAATCTAAATAAAAAGGTTTGTTTAAATGGTTACATCTTTTCATGTGTTTACAAGGGACATGACTTTTGGGAAGAGTCACTTGAAGTCCTATATATATATATGATCATCCCACAATGATTTTATATGTTGAAAAGAAACATCTTAATATCTTGAGTTCCCTATCTCTTTTTACCATTATATTTTCTATATCCTCTGGGCAATTAGAGAAAGACTTGGCACCCCCGTCTTCCGCCGATCGTGTAACGTGGAGACATACTGTGAGATTTATGGGTTATATCTTGGAGTGGTATTCGACCGTCATAACCTACACGAAGGGAGGCGAATACGGCTTTAGGACAGCGACTTGTCATGCCTTCCATCGATCTCACAAGCTATTTTCCTAACTCTACTATCTAATACTCCCTCCGTTCCAAAATGTTTGTCCCCTACGAAATTACGTGCAATTTTCAAACTAAAAAATAATATAGTTACAAAAATAATTTTCTAAGGTCTTCTCTCTGGCGATTTGGGCGAAATGATACCCGAACTTCAAACCCAACCTTGTGCCGCCGCCGCCGCCACCGCCACCGCCACCGCCGGTCATTGCCGGCTGATCTTCTTCCACCCACTCCTAACATCTCCACCTCTCTCTTCTATACCCGTCCTCTCCGATTGAGTCATCTCCATCTCTTTCCCGGCCATCCATTCCGATCTTCACTTTTTCTTTCCTATTGCCGGCGTCGGTCTTCCTCTACCCACACTTCTTCAAGGTTTTTCCCTCTCTCATCACGTTGTTTTTTGAGGTATTTTCAGTTTTCCTTTAATCTAGTTTTGCTTGCTGCGGTGCGGTCCGGTGTTTTTCAATCTCGTGAAGTTTCTGGTGTTGCTTGTTATGCTTCTATGGCAAATATTATCACGCTTTTTGTCGATAATCTGGCTAATAGAACTGATAATCTATCTCTGAGGAAGAAATTTAATGATTTTGGAATAGTGAAGGATGTCTATATTCCAAATAAAAGAGGTAAATACTCTGGGAAAAGATTCGGCTTTGTGCGGTACGACTGCTCTATATCTGCAGATACTGCTATCGCTAGGGCGAATGGCAGCCGGTTCATGGGTCAGACTATTTTTGTGAAATTGGCTGCCTTCAATACTCAATGTGCGAGCAAGAGATTTCGCTATTCAAAGGCTATTAAGGGCGCCGGTCTTTCTTTTGTTGATGTTGTTTCAAGGAAGAGACCTTCGGATACTACCAGAACTATTAAAGCTCAAGAAGACGATATTAAGTGGCTTCATAGAAGTATTGTCGCAACTCTTAACGCCCAAAGGAGTGTTGATTCTCTCAGAGATGCGTTTATTGCTGAAGGAGTTCTGGATATTCAAATTAGAGAGTTGGGGACTAATCAGGTTTTGCTCACTTTCCCTTCCTCCCAAGATTTG
>JAXBDA010006995.1:0-18973 GCA_036023075.1 Gaultheria prostrata
TGAGTCTCGCACACGTTCACACCTTCCCTGTGGATTCGATATACCCGGTCTTACCGGTAAAGTGCTACACCGGTCCCTAAGTCCTACGCTTGGGACGTCCTTAATTTTGCCACACGAAATCGGTCAAACATTGTGTTATGTTCGCCTTCTAACTGATTGGTATCCAAAACAAGGAAAATTGGTATGAATACTTCAAGTGTCTAAAATCTAATTTATGCTTGAAACCTCTTTCGACGTTTGTTCGACCACATGCTTGAAATAATGTTTGTCTAAACTTCCTTGCTTGATCATGGTGCCTATCTCGTGATCATTATCCATATTATCAGTTGTCCTTCTAGTTCAGTGATAGTTGTGCCACTCTCGTACACTTGACACATGAAAATGCGACACAAAGGTTATGAACTTGTTTTTGAACGAAAAAAGTATATTTTTGAAACGGATACTTGAAGGATACATGCATGGTACTTGACAAAGAAATATTTTGAACCTAAAGTTGATTTGTGGTTACTAGGATCCCATTCGGGTGATCCTAGGCATGGGTTACGAGGCCCGTGAATCTCGGCAGGGGTCACGCGGCCCAAAATACTCGGCAGGGGCTACGGGACCCAAAATTTCTAGTTTTACAAAAAATTGAATAACAACGGTTTTAAAATGAAAAAGTGAAATAGATGATGAGTAAATGTGGACACTTGGAGTTTAATAAGGGAATTTACATGGATGAAATGACAATTTATGAAACGACAACACTTGATTTCATACTTGGCTCGTATCTCGATATCGCTCATTTGTTGGTTGATAGATTACCATATCTCTTTCATGCACATTTCATGTCATATGCACTTAGAGCTTGTAGAAAAACCTCTACTAGGCTAGTGTAGCTCACCCTAATAATTTCAGGGACCCAGCACAGAGCATGAGTTGATTGGACTGTGGTGCATGTGCATGGATGGAAGATTTCTCATGAAAGTTATTTGATGATCTTAAGAAATTTTTTCAAGATGCACTTGTAACTTAAATTACAACACATTTTGACTTTGGTTATTGTAATAACTTTAAGTACTCAACTCTCTTAACTAGGTTTTCATTATGGGATACGGGAACCCGAAATAGACTTAGTATTATGTATAGGACTCATGACGAAGTGAGTGGACTATTGAAATCACAAATGAAATTATGGAGTTCTATTATTGAGAAATGTTCATTTATTTGTGTTGAAAATCGAAGGCGTAACAAGACTCGTCTGGACGGCCAGGCATCTCGTCTAGATGGTTGGGCCAGACTTGGCCGGGTTTGAATGTTGACCGTTTTATTACGCACACTCTCTTGTACTTTGACTCCCTTACGGATTTGACCCCATATTGATGTTTAATGTTAAATGTTCATTTGTAAAATTATTAGATTTGTAGTCGCATTATGAAATTAGACTATTCAATTCATTGTCTTGTTTGTGCATAATGGGATAGTTTAGTATGTGGTTGGTAATTTTGGTAATTTACATACTAACAAGATATTAATCGAAATAATACTAGTATATAATTTATAAATCTAGTAAAATAGATAGTTAGCCTAATATGTGAGGTGTGAGAGTTTTATAAACGTTATTGTAAATAAAATATATATTACTATTATGATGAAATTATTAGTATAAATCAGGAGTATATTATTTATTACTAGGGCATGAGATATACAGAATTATAGATGCAGTATGGTGGTCAATATACAGAATCATAGTTGCGTTTGTATGGAAAATGGTGTTCCTAGTGGTTTAGTTTGTTCCCTTGTCATGGCAGTGGAAGAACCAAATTAAGTAGAATTACAAGGATGACTTAGTCTAGTGTTTGAACGGGTAGGATGTTATTAATGGATAAGATTCTAGAAGAACACTAAAATGAAAGTTGGATAACGTAGAGTTTATTGTACCTTGTTATTGTATTTCCTTTATATTGATATGTGAATTACTTGTAATATAAGGGTCAACGGGTAGGAATTTATCTGCTAAGCGTCATTCGTTCATGGTATTTGTACCATGGCTTCTCATGCCAGGTATTGAATACAGAACTAAAGGACAAGATTGAGCATATGATGAAGCCTTTTGGAGGACAACGTTGTCAAATTCTGAACTCTAGTAGTTGTCGCTCTGTTCCTTTTTGGAAATTCAAAATCTTATTAACGCGTGCGAAATTCAGGGCGTTACTACAAAAGTACATACATGACTGATTATCAACTTGTGGTTCCATATATTGTCTTGTGTTGAAAATGCAGTTTGGAAAAATACATTCTACAAATACAAATAGGCTCCCAAACACCTTGATGTGGGCACCAAAGTTGCTTTGTTTCTTCTTGGTGTGACTCATCAATTCTTATAGATGAAGGGAGAGCACCGGTTTTATATCTTCTTCTTTTTTTAAGCCATGTCACTATTTTTGGTCCTGCAAATTGAGAGACCAATAACTTAATTAGTTGATCAAGCCTTAATTTTTCGATATCCGATTGAGCTGATTTTTTTAAGTGTCCTTAAAAATATGTCTTAAATAAATTAATAAACTCCGATCATTTGTATGGTACTCTAAAATGGATCCCACATAATCTAGTGTTCATATGGTGTATGCCAATCGGTGTACCCATAGTGTTTTTTTTTTTTTGATAATTAAAATCGGTATTTCAAAAGGTTTAACAGTTGACATAATTGTTTACTAACGATAAGGGTGTAATTGATATGCAACACCAAACCTCAGGGGGTGAAAAATATTTTCCAAACATGGAGCGGACATATGTACTTAAAGAGAAACGTCGGGGGGTGTCAGGGATATTTACCCAAATTTTAATATTGTTGGGAATTTGGAGGGCAAGTGGTCAACAAAAAAATCCTATGTCATATTGACATAATCGGAGGCAAGTGAAATGATCAGACCGTGAGAGCGTAATTGACAAACCTTTACATATTTTAGCGACCATTGATAAATTATAGGAAAATAGTTTTTGCACTCTAATTTCTTATAAATACAATTCAAATTGTGTTTAGGTGCGTAAAATTACAAGTAATATAATTATTTAAACAAACAACAAATACAAATTTTAAAGTACATTCAAAAAAGGTAAAGTGTAATATATATTTATATATGGGAAAATAATTTTAATGACACTCCCTTTTCTGTCGTTTAGTTGGATGAATTTATAAAACTACCCCTTCAATGTGATAATTTTTTTTACAAAATAGATGTACTATTTTGTAATTTCACACACTAAAAGATAAAAAGAGAAGTGCCACTGAAAAAATGAAGGATGCTAAAATCATTTTCCTTCTAGAGCATTCTCTTTGCTAGCACTCCATCCCAAGTCATTTGTCTTTTCTTGGTTCCAATTTATTGGAGATCATAATCATTTCCTTATAGTATATGCTTAAATTTTTACAACAATGCTTTTCACTTCGCATCACATCAATTCTATTTTTTTTAAAGATAGAGAATTTCATTTACTGAGAAATGCTATTATAAATTACCGGATACAATATAATAGAAAAAACAATAACATACAGATGAGAAGAACATAAACAAGAACCAAAACAAATGAATGATATATATCCAGGGAGAGTTTGCTTCGGCCGTCAGATGTCCGTGATTAATGTATACTCTTGATTTGTTGTTGACCCAGTAGCTCCACGAATGACGAAGCTTTCATGCAGAAACTGTCCGATACAAACCAAGTGATTGTTGCACCTACAGTCGAGAGCTTCGCGACAAGGTTATGCGTCGTGCAACTAGATGGCCGAGGCCAACTACATAGCTCTTAAATTGGTAGAGAAACTGCTAGAAAGAGACGTAATTGTGGAAAAAAGAGAAAATTGCTGCGGAGAATCCATATTCATTTGTGGTGATCTCTTAGCTTATTGGCTCCTAACTACGGCAAAAACAAAAACACCCCTCCCACGAAATCAATCCTGTTGAATTAGGGTGAAGTGATAATTTCATAGATTTTTTTGTCAGAGTATTTGACTTGGCTATAATGGGAAAATTATTTAAAATATTAAAATCTCTAAAAATAGAAAAATGAAATAGAATACTCAACTTCAAGTGGAAAAGAAAAATAAAAACCACAATACACGTCATCCAAATCGTTTATTGAGCAATTAATGACCCTGATTTCATCTCGGCACCCGCATATCTAATTAGTCCATCGCAGAAAAAAAATCCCGGATTAGTAGTTGTTGAAATCGACGACTTGGATACCGCAGTACTACCACTACAGACCCGTCTCCAGATATTGCAGTGAGATGATAATTTGCTTTATTTGTGCCCAATGTTCAATAATTCAAGAGCCAATTATAACAAAAGTTATCCATTATGGCTGGGATAATTACATGTTAATCAGGGAACAACATTGATTAAATAATACACCACTGGTCATTAATTAAAAAGTAGAGAGAGTCACAAAAAGTAGCGGTTTCTCCGGTGCAAAAAGGACGCAGCAGTAAAAGCTGGTTCGGCGCCACGTGGCATTGGAATGAGCCGTTGGATTGACCATAGCTGATCACTCCGGGAGCAGAGAGATTCATATCACGAAGAGAGACCGACATACAAATCAGAGTGCGAGTGTTTTCTTCTACCCAATTCACTCGCAAGAGTTAGAGAGAGAGAGAGAGAGAGAGAGAGAGAGGAGAGCGATGGGCAGAGAATGAAAGGGAAGGACTAAAATTGTTGTGTGGTTACAGCAGCATAGGGCAGAGGAGAGGAGAGAGAAAGAGAGTAAGAAGAGAGAGAGACGTTTGCTTTGCTTTTGATTGCTCGATGGCGGCGCGGCAGAGCTGTAATTCTTCGCCTTTAGTGCACAACAACAACACAGCAGCAAAGGAATTGAAGGAGGCTCGATTCACGCTGTCCCCCAAAAATCTCCCATCCTCTAACTAGTTGTCTGTCCCAAGAATAAAGCTGCAACTAAACTTACCAAAACCCAAAAAAATTTGGCAGCAAACTCGCTCTCACAGAATTGAAGAGAGAGAGAGTGTTCACTGTTCAGACGCTAGTACCCAAAAACGAAACGAAGAGCAAATCCAAGAAAAGAACAAAAACCAACCAAGCATCCTCATTGAATTCCCAATTCCCCATCCATTATTATTAAATTTTTCAGCTCTGGGTACCAATTAACCTAGGGATAGCCGCAGCTTTATTCTTCTGGGTATGGATTATCAGCCACATGAATTGAGGCTAGTAATTTTGACAAGTTTTTTAAAATGGCTGGGTTCTTCTCACTAGGTGGAGGAGGAAGATCAAGATCAGGAACAACCCCACAAGACCATCAAACCAACAACAACCCCCCACCACCAACCGAAATCAACCCTGAGAGCTGGTACCTTTATAGAAATAACCCCAATAGTAATGAAGAAGAAGAAGATACTAATGCTACTATTTCCTACAACAAGCGTCTCGAGCTATGGCAATACCACCAGCAACAACAAATCGAAAGGCACCACCACCCGACGTTACACGATCTTTATTCGTCGGTAGCGGGTGGTGGTCTAGCCGGAGGCGTTGAGGGGAGCCGGAGCGGGTTCGATATCGGTGGGGATTATGAGAATACATCCAGATCTGGAGGTGGGTTGTTGATGATAAGATCAGGTACTACTAGTGGTGGTAGTAGTGGGAGTGGGACAATTAGTTGCCAAGATTGTGGGAACCAAGCAAAGAAAGACTGTGTGCACATGAGGTGCAGGACTTGTTGCAAGAGCCGAGGGCTTCATTGCCAAACCCATGTCAAGAGCACTTGGGTTCCTGCTGCCAAAAGGCGAGAACGCCAAAATCAACTCGCTTCTACTAATTTGCAGCAACAAGACCAACAACAACAACTCCAACAACTGCAGCAGCAGGAAAGCCAGAAGAATCGTAGCAAAAGGATAAGAGAGATTTCCAATTCCGGCCCTAATTCCTCCCTCATCTGCACTCGCGTGCTTCCCCACAACGCTTCAGGTACAATTTCTATTTTAATTTCCTTCCATTTCACTAAATTCGTTTTCTTCACTAAAAATAGGGCACCGTTAAATTCATTTTTCTGCTGCTCTTCTTTTCTTTCACAAAAATTTTCTGCCCAAGCCCATCAGTCACAGAAAGTTTTGAGGAATGTTACTATTCCTGTCCAGGGTACGAAGAGAGCATGAAATTTCTGCCGCACATGATGTTTTTGATTTTTCTTTAACAAAATGTTCTAGGCCAATTTACCCACACCAAAAAAAATGTTCTTCTCTAGGCCTAGTTTTTCAAAAAAAAAATTCGAAAAAAGAGAAAGAAAGTAATACTATTGGTATGAGTCATATGAGTAATGTTGGCATAATGACCATAGAAAAAAAAAAAAGGATCAAGAAATCGAATGCGTGTGATGAAATCGATATCCATGGAAAAAACCATCATCCTTTTTCTTTTCCAGAAATACTACTGTTGTTCAGTAATCCTGACCAACGGATGGATTGACAGGGAAGAAGCGACTAATTTCTTTTTTCATTTTTCTTTTATCTTTTTTTGCGTGACCAAAAAACGAGTGTTTTCACCTTATACAAGAATTGAAAAAAAAAAAAAAAAAAAAAGCCTATACTACATGTTGGAGTAGAACATTTCACAAGAAAAGGTAAGTGAAAAAAAAAGGCCAAAACTCATATATATATCCTATACTTTTGCTACTTTTGAATCTTATCTTTGTATGTGATGAATAGGGATGGAGTTGGGAAATTTCCCAGCAGAAGTGGGTTCATCGGCGGTGTTTCGGTGCGTACGAGTGAGCTCCGTCGGCGAAGCTGACGACCAGTACGCGTATCAGACGGCTGTGAACATCGGAGGACACTTGTTTAAGGGAATTCTTTTAGATCATGGGCCTGAAAGTCAGTACGTGGCTGGAGAAAGCTTTTCTGGCGGTACTGCCAGTGGACTCAATCTCATCGGAGCAGCCCACTCAGCCAACACAACCACGGCTGCTGCCGCCGTGGGTTCGCCAGCGACCACCTTTCTTGACCCGTCATCTCTTTTCCCTGCTCCACTTAACACTTTCATGTCTGGTACGCAATTCTTCCCACACCAAAGGTCTTGAAAAATACTACACTGGTCCACTACTCAGGGATGGAGTCTCGGGTCAGTAGTCGCCTCGCGCCTGTAAGGAAAAAAAAATAAAAAAAAACCTTTAGATTTATATAAGAAAAAAAATTCAAAAATTTTCCTATGAGAATTATACAGGCTCGTATCTGCGAGGTGAAATTTCTGGCTCCGTTCCTGTGACTATTCTCTTCAAACTTTCTCCTTTTGGTTTACTACTACTATTGACACCCACAGAAGTAGAAGGGAAACCGAGGAAATGAAAACTTATGTCGTGTTTGGTTTTTACTTCAGTTTAATTATTTTTGTTCTCCTTGTTAGAAATACTCGCTCTCTTGTATGATCAAAGTCCATTACGAAAATGTGTGTGTATCCTAGATCAAAAAATAAAACACTTTGAAGCATGATTTTTGAAATAAAGTAATTATACCGTAGGACCTTTAAAATTGTGAGATTTTGTTACAAAAATTATGCGTAAGAGTGTTCTTATTTTTATCTGGAAATCACACATTTTTTTTTCTAAACGGACTTCTGTTATGGAACGGAATGAGAATAACATTTTTGTTGGAAACCGTATGGGCATGAAGATCTGTTGTTTTAATCGATCATTTCTCGCGGTGGTTACATGTTTTTATGCAAATCTCTTTTTCTTGTCTGGGTTGAATTTCCTTTCGCTTCTTGATTAGTGTTGAAATTTTGGATTTGCTTTTTCCCCATTTTCCCGTAAGCTTGCCGGTTTGAAATGGAATGGGACTCTCTTTGATGGGACTATCAGCTTCGATGAGGACATATTTTCTTTCGGTCCAGCTATGCAAGAATATAAAATGTAATCTCTCCGTCCGATTTTGTTTGTATATTTTTTAATTTGTATTGTTTTTTTAGTGTTATATATTTCAATATGGATATTAAAAAATATATAATACGGATTTTGTTTGATAAATTTCAATTAGTTCTATAGGCCAAGTTTCTTGATTTTATCAAATGAGAAACTGGGCCGTAATACAAAGTTCATAAATCTTGAAAACTATTGTAAATTGAGAGATAGAAGCAATCAAAATGGCACGAATTTCAAAATGGACCAATAATTTTTTTTTTTTTTTTGAAAAGCAGAAATTTTAATAATCTCTAGGAAGCACAATTATGACGGAGGGAGTAATACATTACAGGAAAGGGTAATGATAGCATAGCGATTCAATCTGATCTAATGGCTTAGTATCATCACTTTGCGGCCCTAAACACGAAATTGGGGCATGCAACATTCTACGTAGCGGCCCATATATAATCTGTGCCGGGAAACTCTCTCACATACATTTACTTGTAAAGAGTGGGATAGTATTAACACAATACTCCTGCCATGGAATCTCTTACATAATGATGTGTTTTGGAGGTGTTGATTTCCTTTTACTTCAAAATTCGTTGTGCCATTATTTGGGCGAAATCATTGGATGTTTCACGACTATACATCTATGTGGATGTGTGGCCCACGACTAAGTATATTTTAATTGCAGAGAGCGTTCCGGTGGCGCCACAAAGTACAGTGCCCTAATATCAGTGTAACACAATATATGTTACTCCACTCTGTGTTTATATGTTGGTGTTTATTTACATACATCTGTTATATACTTATGCACTTTCTTGAGTGGTCATGTCAAATTTGCATAGATGCATGTGAGTTGCATTGAAATGGGAGGAAATGTTGCTCATAAGCTTCAATTATAAGCGGAGCATAGGAGTAAAAATGGTATAAAACTTCCCTTCATTATGCTATGCATTATTAGTACTCCAACAAGGATGTGTTTGTCAGGTGGTGCATGTAGGGTTCCTGCAAAGAAAACAGAAATTTTAACAAGTTACCCTCATTTTACAAAATTCCCTGACGCATACCATGTTGCCTCTGATCCTTCATAATTGATTACTTCTACTTGTGAATTTCGCACTTCCCAATGAGTTTTTGCCTCCTTTTCATTTTTTCTTTGATTCACATGCCTACATGGGTAGGTTTTTTTTTTTTTTTTCGTGTGCACGCCTATATACATGTATAATTGTATACTAGACAATGTGATTTAGGCATTAGGGTTTTTACAGGCCGGCAGTCCAACCGGGAGTTTATGGATCCCAATTTTACTGGATCCTCCACTGCTAGACGATGTGATTGATCACCTAAGAGTTAGCTAAGGTGCATTGAAGCTAGCTTAAAACACCCTAAAATATCAAGAAATGAGTAGTTGTGTACCCTCCTTGTGATTTTCATGATTTCTTTTTTTTTTTTTCCGGCTGTTTTAAATAGATTTGGAAATGGACAATATTTGCTACAGTAATAACTTTAGTATAGAAAAACAAGTCCGTAAGTGTGGTCGTGGCTTAAAATTATGTGCAATTTGTGTTGTGACATACGATTAGGGGTTAGGGGTTGTTTGAATCAATTTGCGCATATCTTGACTATTCTCTTCGGTCAAAGATGCCTTTGACATTGGTACTACACTCCCATGCATTGGACATAATTGATAAAAACAATGTACAGTCAATTCTCCATCTGTCATTGGATTATCTGGTGGCAAAGTAATGTAATTTCTTCATTTACATTTTCTTCTTCTTGTGTATTTTTAATTAATATCCTTTTATCAAAACATATCAATTACTGTTTTCATTTTTTTATTTTATACATGCAGCAAGTTTTTCAATAAAGGTTTGTAACGATATTAGGAGTATTAATTAGACGATTTGTAGCGAAATGAGTTGAAGCAATATGATTTTTTTGAAATTATTTTTGACAAAATTCACCCGTAACGTTTGAGTATCGATTGGACCTACATGTACCGGGAACTTGCCAACTCACTGGTATATTTGGAAGGCTGAAAACCGTTAATTATTGGGTGAATACTTAGTACGTGGCTGATTATTAAATCCTTGATGTGTGGATGAAAATTTTGTCCGTATGTCATTTTTCAATTTCTTGTATTACCCCGTTGACATTTCGCTAGAATATCCTTTTTGTTTTTAAAACTCAAATTCAGAAAATCTTAGCATTGTTTTGGTCTCCTTCAATTCGTGAAGGGAAAAGACAAGGTGTGGAAAGGATAATCAACCATATCCTAATTTTGCTAACTTCTCCGCTTCCATTGTGCTGCTTCTAGTGCATGCAGTTTCTTCAATAGTTATATGCTAGCAAATACTTACCAATCTATGGGACTTTCTCTTCATCTATCTTCTTTGTCTGGAGACTCTGGACGAGCGTATCAAGAACTTGGTTGATTACAGAATAACAAATTGTATCTGTGTGCATCAGGGACGGAGCCAGGACTTTCACTACGCGGTGGGCGAATTTTTTTCCCAAAATACTTTGCAGGGGCAACCCTATATAGTTCATAAAAAATCTTTTTTTTTTCTATATAATACTACTAAAGATTTTTCTTTTTCTTGTAGGGGCGACCGCCCCTACTGGCCCCCCTCTGGCTCCATCCCGGTGTGCATTAACCCAATTGTGCTGAAAACGAAATAGCGCAAACTATAAATGATCGTATGAGGATGACTGATCTGCCTGATTTGGCAAATAAACATAAACATGTTTTTTGGTTAATTCGTTTTGTTTTTATTCAAATATTTTTCGCAAATGTTAGTTTTGCATCGAATTTTTGTGGTTTATTGGTTCCTCTCGACGAGATGAATCTAAAGAGTATAAAATTATAGTCAAAACTAATTTTGTTTTGAATAATGTCAAAATTACGTGGTTTTTTGGTTTAATTTTGGCTTTATTCAAAAAATAATTAATTTTCACTATAATTTCATACTTGTTAGATTCATCTCGTCGAGAGGAACCATTAAACCATAAAAAATTGATCCAAAACTAATAAATGTAAATTTTTTTTGAATAAAGACAATGAATAAACCAAAAAATCAATTTTTGGTTTATTTGCCAAAGGAGGTAATCATATAAGAATGTGTACTTCTTGTATGGGGGATCAAGGAAGGGGAGGTGTCGTGGGCCAAAATATTTTTATATTGTTAAAATTGTGTTTTTTTTTTTCAAAACGTGCGTAATATTTTTGGTACTTTTGATTTTGCTGGGTGATTACTAAGTAAAAATGTGTATTTTTTTGTTACTATATAAGTATGTTGATGGATGATTAACATATGAAATTATGCATCATTCTGGTACTAAAAATAATTAATCTTAGAACATTTGGTACTTTTTTTAATACTAATTACTCCCTCTACCCGTAAAAATAATTCATTACCAAAAAATCTCAATTTTCGGATAAAAAAATTAAATCACTTTCGTGCATAATTTCTTGCATTTTCTTTACACAAAATTAAAGAACTATTTGAAGTTTTTATCCAAAAATTAAACGACGTTTTATAATCGATTGTTGTTGTGGGATGGAAAGAGGGAGAATATTGATTCTGGATCTCACCTCCGAATCTGAATCCTGGAATCATCGCTGTTGGTGATATATTGCATTAAAGAGCCCATGTATAAACTCAGATGGTTATTTAATTACATGTCTATAACAAAATTTTCTACGTATGCATATGTTTTTTTTCCTTATAATTCATGGTGTCCAGCCAGCTTATGTATCAGATAAAATATCATATGTTAATATTTTCTATTGTCATAGTGTTTTCTCACAGTAACTGATCTGTTGTGTGTGAGCTAAGATGTTAATGATAAATGTGAATAAATCGTAAATATACTGTGGGTTAGACCCCAGATTTCTTTTGTGCTGAATATGGAAGTGTTTATTTTTGTTTTCATTTTAATGTATCAGTTTATTTTTGTTTTCATTTTATTTTGTGCTGACGGCTTTTACGTTTATTTATTTTTTATTTATTTTTTTTGTTTTGTTGTTTTCATTTTTTGTATTTCTTGATCTTCTTCGTCAAAAAAAATTAAAAATAAAAGAATATAGGAAGTGTGAGGAATGCTTTTTGCACCTCACCTCGAATGATGGATCCAATGGATCTTAGGCTTGGCTGCTCGAAGTAAATGGGTCAGATATTTACATACATACCCGTATGTACTTGTAAATTTGCCAATGTGATATATGCTTTCATTTTTTTTCTCTCTCTCTCTCTCTTTCCGTGATGTTCTGCACATCTCATTTTGTTTTTAGTTTTGTTTTTCGCTTGGGGCTGATAATATCGAAACCCTTTTTGTTCTTGTCAAAACCCTTATTATTCATGTCAAAATTCTTTCATTGCATGACTTTATTGCCCCCCACTTTTAAAATGAACAATAAAATATCCTACGCGATTTCAAAGGGCATTTTTGTAAAGCAAGTGGTATAGTGGAGGGCAATTAAGTCATGCAATGAAAGAGTTTTGGCAGAAACTGAAAGGGTTTTGGCATCATCAGTTCTCTTTTCACTTTTAGTATTTATTTATTTTAATTTATTTTTTGAATCAGCTATGCATGTTCAGATTTACCAGGACTAGTTGAGAGTTCTTGATTGAATCATTGAATTGGACGAATTAAGGTAGATGTGCTCTGGTTTATCCGTGCAAAAACACAGGATCTTGTATGCTTTTCATTTTTCATTTTTTCCTTGTGTGATAAGTTATTTAAGGTAGAGATAGTATTTATATGTATATAAAAATTAAGTTGAAAACATATATGGGTTGACGCTATTAAGGTGTCAACCTAGGTTGAGATTAGTTTGTCCTTATGATGCCGTTATCATCCGTTTTCCCTTTAATCTTTGTAATCCTTATATTTGATTAATAAAATTTTTGTTGCTTTTCAATAACAATTTTTACAGTGACCATACTTGCAAGGATGGAGCCAGGGGATAGCTAGTTGCTACCATTTGAAAAACCTCTACTCTTAATTACATTGAAAAAATATATATATCATCAAATTATCACACCCCACCCTCTCCACATATATAGCACTCTCCCACTACACAAAAATTTTGGCTCCGCCTCTGCATAGTTGAGTCGTTTAATATGACATTTTATTTATCCATCAAGTGATAGTTAAGTATAATTTGCAACGCCTTAAGTGAGGGTTAGGGATACTCCTGACCCTAGCATTGTATGTAGGGAATAAGGATACACCCCCCAACACTCATGTATATATATGGATCCCTGACTTTTGTTAAAGTCATGAACTCGCCTTTTCTTATTGAAATTTGATGATCCGAACCGTCCAATGTGTTTAGAATGTGTTTTTAAGGGTGCCCGCGAGGAATCATAAAAACAAAATGACCGGAAAGGGCTTCATCCGAGCAGTTTTTCATAAAATATATATCCTACGGTTTGTATGAAAAATTGCTCGAATGAAGCCTTTCCCGATCATTTGTTTTTATGATTCCTTGTGGGGATCCTTGAAAACATGTTTTAAACACAGTAAACGGCTAGGATCATCAAATTTTAATCGGGAAATGTGAGAATGCGAGGGATCTCTGACTTTAAACAAAGTCAGGAATCCTTGACTAGAAGTGGAACTTAACATATATATATATATATATATATATATATATATAGGATCTCCTTCTAATAAAGGCTCTTATTTTAAAATTCCATGTGAACCTAGGGGTATTTTTGACTTTTCGAACCAAATTTTGACGATCCGAATCGCTCAATGTTTTTAAAACGTGATTTTAAGGGCTCCCATTTGGAATCTCCAAAAAAAAAACCCGGAAGGGCTTGATCCGATCACTTCTCGATAAAAATTATATATTTTCGGATCGCCAAAATTTGGTCCGAAAAGCCAAAAATACCCCTAGGTTTTTATTTAAACTTAAATAAGGGCCCCTTATTAAGGTATATATATATGGGACCGATTCCCCTCACACTTAAAATAACACAAAAAATGACACCTCACTCTTCCGGCCCTTACTGTGAAGTTCTGAACCGTTGTTCTTGTTTAAATGAGTAAAATAAGAGATCTTGCAAAATTTCAGTTCAATCGAATATCGGTAAGTGCTTGATTCAAACAGTTTAAAAAATATTGTTTCTTGTCCCAGTTTTTGCAAAACTGGTTGGATCAAACACTTTTCGATATCCGATTGAGCTAAAATTTTGCAGGACCTCCTATTTTACTCATTTAAACAAGATCAATGATTCAGAATTTCACAGTGAGCCCCGGCCCCTATGTGTATATATATGAATTTGGCCCTTTTTTTAAATAAAAAAAAATAGCATGACTTAAGTGTGCCCAGCCCGTAATTATAAAGGTATGACTTTAGATTGTATGGTTCAGAAAATAGTTTCTATATTATTCCGTTCTTTGAATCATTTGTCGATTTTTGAAAGCCGGGTCTTTAGTTGGATATATAAAAGAAACCAGTTAAGATAGTTTCATTGAGGGAGAAAAGCTTAAAAGAAAAAAAAAATACTTCACGAACACATGCGTTATAATTATAATTATTTTTTTAGGTGGAATCCGGCCGATTAAAGACTCAAGTTTGGAAAACAGAATACTTATTAAAGGGATGGAAAAGAAATTAGTCTTTGGAAATACATATTGTTCAATGGTTTTAAATTTTGTTCGTCCTAATTATATCCGGGGTGTTATGCATCGTGTTGTGCACCTCTTAGCCGTTCAATTATGCTGCGCATAACAACCCAGGTCCGTCCTAAGGATTAATAACAAAAAAGTTGTTTCCAATTCAAGTTACAGAAGGGAAAGCAGTGTGGTGTTGCTTCCACTGCAACATAGGATTTATATTGTTAGGATTCAAAAGCTAAGCATAGAGCATTGACATGCATATTGCTTTGAAAATGCATTGGTATCTTTTTGGCTTCTTGTTCCTTCCACTACTGTATATATGCACAACTTTCCAAGACACAATGATGATGAGAATCTCGTACAGTAGTAGTAATTTATTGAACACTATGCAATGCACTTTTTTTATATATCCTATCAATCTTTCGATCCCCGATTTCTTCTCAGTTTCCTCGAGCGACAAAAAACAGCAGCAGCTCCAATGTTTTGTGGCCCATAGTTTTTTATAGTCAATATATACGTACGGTTCTTTTGGGTCTCAACCTGGAGTTTATAAATTTTTTTTTTTGTGCTTCGGAATAGTAACCTGGAGTTTATAATACCAATTCTATCAGGTACTCGGATAAAATATATACATAAAGTTTGACCCATAATGAACGGAAATGCTACGATACACAATTTCTATTTGGATGTGTATCATATGCACCCCTCTAAAAGTAACGAATCGATTATATCTTATTAATAAAAGTTACGAATTTTTGGTATAAAAGTTGAGATGCACCAAATGTTGTGAATCATAAAAAATGTTACGAATCATATTACTGAAAAGTTATGAAATACTAAATATTATTACGATTGCTAATGAGGTGACACAATATGGACTATACAGTGCATACGGTACACATTTTTTTCTTCTCATTCGTCATTCCTAATCTATTACATAGTGGAGGGGGGAATAAGACTCGATCCCGAGATGCAGTGTGGGGCATTCAAGAGATCTATCGCATGAGCTAGCCATTACTTGCATGTGGTACACATTTTTAATGGGTGTATATTATAGATATTCCCCATAATGAAAAAATGTGGATCTATTTTAGTCTTGGAATTTCCCCTCTAGCCTAATCTTTTTGCAACTTTTTGACATGGTCTTTTTTATTGTATTCTCGTAACTTCTACTAGATTTTGGTCAAAATTTTACACCACGTTGTTCGTATCAACGAGCTGAATCGGAGAACTATAAATATATAAAGCAAAGTTAAAAATAGTGACGCAGAACAAGTAGTGGCCCAATTCTATAATCAATTGGACCGGTCGAAGCCTCGGTGGCCCAAACAGCTCTTAATTGAAAATTGTCAAATTCGGCAATTAATCGACGAGTCCGGAATGTGCCCAAACTTGGTGGGTTGAAGCAAAATCACGTTGCGGTCAAGACTCACCACCTGTAGACACCCCGATTTTGGATCCGGGAAGCACTCGAGCATTTCCGATGATGAAAAGGACCAACAAAACACTTTGGATTGGAGCTTGAATAAGTGCTTGAAACCCAGCCAAAATCCACCAAAACCCAGATCAAAACCTCCTCAAAACAAACCCAAGCATACACCATCTTCGAGTACGTTCAAAACTTTTTTTTTTTTTGGTATATAATACGTCCCAATCCGTTTTGAAATGAGGGAGATATGCACGTTTTGCAAAAATGACCCATTTTTCTAACCTCTTGAGGGTAAAATGGTCACACATTTGGATGTACAAATTTTTTTTTCATTGAAACCACTTGGGTTAGAAAGTAAACTCAACCACCTTTCCAATGCTTCAAACCACGTCTAAATCGGAGTTCGGTAGCACTCGGGGCAGCCCTGCAAAGTTTGGTCAGTTCTGCAGTGCCCCTGAGCGCTCAAGACCCCCTTGAGCGCTCAACCCCCTTCCAGACAGCTTTTCAGCAGAACTCCTAGCTAGTTTTTGACAAAACTAAGGACCCCCATTGGTTCCTTAGACGCTCCTCCTGGCCCACAAACCCCCTAAATCACACTTCAAGTCCATTTTAAAGATCAAATTATTTTCTCTATACATACCCCTGCACTCTCTCATTTCCTCTCCCTTGGCCTCTATCACTCTCCTACTGCCATTCTCTCACTCCAAACCAGCAAAACCACTCCCATTCTCTATCCAAAACTCTAACAAAGCTCAACCTTGATCAAATTTTCGTCCATACACTTCCTCATTACCAAAAATCACTCAAAACATGCTCAAAACCCACTTTTAAGCTTAAAACATCACCTTCCATCCATAGAGTAACCAAGGTCAGTCTTAAACCATCTCAAATACACCTAAAGGCCTACTGTCCTTAGTCTATAAACTAAGCCCTTAACCAACCAAGTCAAAAAAAACCCAAGTTCTAGTCTTGATCAAGCCAAAAAAGTAGGAAAACAAGCAATCATTCCATGTTTTGGTCCCTCTGAGGGAGACCAGTAGATTCACACAAGTTCTTCGTACTTGTTGTGAGCCTACAAGGTCATAAAAATCAAGAAAAACATCTTGAAAACTTCCAGTTTTAAAAAGCTTGAGCGCTGAAGGGGGTCTTGAGCGCTCAAACCCATGCCAGAAAATCAGTTTAGTGTTTCAGCCATAACGTTTTACTCCAAACTCCATTTTCAATGAGTTATATATCCAAACGTAGATAATTTGAAGAGCTGCAACTCTCTAGTTTTATGGTCTTCCAAATTCTGCCTTTGCAGTGCCCAAAAGTTACAAATAAGTTTCTGGCAGATTGATTTTCTTTCAAAACAATGTTCTAAATTCTACTTTTTATTTTTATGTTATTATTGTTTGTATTATCGCATCATACTTTGTACACTTCACACGAGCATCAAAAACAAGTATCCATAAGTCATGAGGGTGTCAAAAGAATGGTAAAAAAGCTGACGTAAACCAGAAGCAAAGGGATGGCTTGAGCGCTAAACATCACCTTGAGCCCTCAAGCTGTCTCCTATGCAGTTTGTTTATTTTGCTTTGTTTTGATCTCTGATCATCTATTCAAGCTATCCAGGGGGGGGTAAGTGTGTGTGTAGTGTGGTATCATGTCTGTCCATCTATTCTCTCTCAAACTCATATCTCTCATTTTTCTAATTTTTCGAGAATATTTGCAAAGAAAAGTTCATTAAAGTTTGCATATTATTCATGGATAATCCTCCAATTGTTGATGGTTGCTGTTCTGATCTAAACCAACATAGAAAATCATTTTCCAGAAGCTATTTGAGATTGAGGTTGTGGGTTCATGAATAAGAAAGCAAAGATGAAACTGCACAGTTTTGGGGAAGTTGAGCGCTCAACTCCAGTGTTTTTGACAGACTGATATCCAGTTGTTGCATAGATCATTCGGTTATTTAATGGGCCAGTTGCTATAAGGTCCACTATAGCTACTTCCTAACACTTGCAGTCCACATAACTTTTTCCTAACACATCTAACCCACTCAGCATCCAAAGTACGACAATACCCCTCGCTTATATGTGAAGTATGTCGTCGGGGCCGGAAAAGTCGACGGGGCCGGAAAAGTCATCGGTGCCGGAATATGGTCTGCGTTGGAAAAGTCACCGGAAATTTCGCAGGCGCCGGAAAAGTCACCAGAAAATTTCGTCGGCGCCGGAAAAGTCACCGATACAAATATTAGATGTGGTTATCTACAAGATGTGGTTATCTGCGCTGGCCACTTTTCCAATCTGAGCCCTATAGCAACTGACCCTATATTTGGAATCACTAGATGTGGTTATCTGGACTCACAAGATGTGATTATGTACAAGATGTGGTTATCTGTGCCAGAAACTCTTTCAATATGTTCCCTTTAGCAAATGGCCCCCATATCTGGAATCACTAGATGTGGTTATCTGGGGCTCAGCAGATGTAGTTATCTGCGCCGACCACTTTTCCAATCCGATCCCTATAGTAATTGGCCCCATATCTGGAATAACCAGATGTGGTTATCTGAGGCTCACAAGAAGTGGTTATCTGCGTCGGTGACTTTTTCAATCTGATACTTATAGCAACTGGCCCCACATCTGGAATCATCAGATGTGGTTAGCATCACAGGATGTGGTTATCTGCACCGACGACTTTTCCAATCTGACCCCTATAGCAACTGGCCTCAAATATGGAATCACCAGATGTGGTTATCTATCAGATGGGGTTATCTGGGCTCACAAGATGTGGTTATCTGCGCTGGTGACTTTTCCAATAAGAGTCACTTTTAATCGGTTTCTCGGGTTCGGTCCTAAAACCTGGGTGGCGACTCCAAAACCATTTTCAAACCGCCGAGAGCCATCGTGTGGGCGTTCCGCCCACCGGGTGTCCACACCACCCTATGTCGTGACTGATGGTGGATTTCGGCCAACTTTCTTTGTTTAGGCTTTAAATTTAGTATTTTTACTATTTTAGGAAATAATTAGAATACGAATTACTCTT
>JAXBDA010006996.1:0-18971 GCA_036023075.1 Gaultheria prostrata
GGGGGGGGGGAGAGAAAGCAAATGAGAAGGCGGCGGCTAGGATTTTTGCCTTAAGAGTCAATGTGTAAAACTTGCATGTCGACAAATAGTTACTGTCTGATATTATTTGTGTCACATAAAGCAATCCTGCACATATGAGACATTTAAGAAGGGAATGCTCTCGCTTCTCAGGAAATCTCTACTCATCAAACTTGTGACCAGAACCAAACAACACTTAGCTGCAAGCATTCAACTTCACAAGCACTGACAACAAGCTTTATTTACAGTGCCTCATTCAATTTCGTGGGCTATAAACAACAAGTTTTATTTCCACAATGAAGTTGGAATATACTGACAGAAAATTCTCAACAGCAGTGGTTATTCACAACTAGACTTAGAAAAGATCATCACAGACTGCAAAATATGATCCTTTCAAGTTGGCTTCTTCACCACAAGAACCTGGCATTTGGCATGGTGAGCGCAGTAATTGCTGACACTTCCCAGAAAAGCCCTGCAATAAATTGTAAAACTTTGGTGTTAATGTCCAATATAAGCCCTGTACAACCCTTTTCGAGATTAAGAGGCCAACAGCTGGTTACAATCAAACCAACAATCTGTGGTTTTGAAACTAAGAGATAACTAAATGCAGGTGAATCTAACTTGCACGATTTCTCATATTACCCACACATCACTTGCTGTGAAATGTAATATTCAGGGATTCAATCGAATGCAATTTTTTTTTCTAAATTCTAAGGAAAAATAAATGAAAAACTGTCAAAGAAAAGGTACTGCATTTTATGCCAATCAATAGTGGTGTTTCCACTTGCATTTCCTCATTGTGATTCCTATCTCATTTGGTAACACCCTACGAAACACCAACAACTAAATGGTCCATGTATCCATGCAGGACACATGGACCACATGGTGAGACAAGTATCGTACATGCAAAGTATTATGTGACTCATGTCCAACTGATTGTATTACTTAGGCAAAGGACACATATGGATATGGGATGCACATAGGGCATATGACGTTAAGTGAGACACATCATTAAAATTTCAGATTTCGTTTGTTTCTATTTGTTATTATTATTATTGGATTCAATATAAAATTGCAATACAAATTTGTACTGCAAATTTAGAATCAGGAACTATTCAGCTGACCAATACTTCACGGTCATACAATCTATATGCTAATAAAGCGGATGACAAGTTCAAAATCCTTATTGCCTACTGATGCCAATCCTATCTCCGTAACAGCATTATAACTCTCAGGGTCGTGAAGATACTTTAGCCTTACAAGGTTGAGCAAAATTGTCCTCCAAATTTGTGCAGAAAGATCAGTTAGTAGAACATACCGACCTTGCCCAACTACATGCACAATGAGATCAAGCTTCCTGGGGTTGTTATTTGTTAATGAAGGCAGCAATTATGGAACTAACCTCTTTAGAGCTCCTCGGCTATGGCTTCCCAAAACTAGCATTTGGATGTGAAGCTTTTCCACTGCTTCACATATGGCGTCTTTCGGATTTCCAACTTCTGTCATTGTCTCGGCAGCAATCTGTGACAAAGGGCATTCCAGTGTTATAGACTTTGAACAACTGGAAAATGAAGGAAGAAATTGAGCATTGCTACATACCCAGAAAGTACCCATAATTTGAAATTCAATCACATCAAGTGAATCTGGACCATTAAATTTCAAATTCGGGGTACATTCTGGGTACCTAGACTTTCTGCTTAGGATAAGAAGATAAATATGTGATGGACACTTGCTAACATGTGATTATCAAAGATTACAGAATTTGAAATATCCGAATGATATTACGACTAATCATATTTTAACCAAATCAGAAATTTTGAAGGGTTTCTTGACTGTTCCTAAAAATGTCCATGCATGCCTTATTTTTTAAAAGTATTTTGAGCCTCATTTCAATTGATATTCTTCATAACTTGTTGTATACGTATGCTTAGGTATACACGAACGCACACATATTGTTTTTTTTCGAGGGTTTTGAGTTTCATTTCAATCCATATTCTTCATAACTTGTTGTACACATATGCTTAGGCATATCTATACGCATGTGTGTGTGTGTATGTGTGTAGCTTATCCCCTACGTGTCCTACGTATCTAAGTGTTCGTATGGGGCCATATCGATGTCCAGTGTCCATATCTGTGCTTCTTAGATAAACACGGAATGTTGTTTTGTCTATAAGATTAACCACAAGACACAATTAATAAGATCTGCCAGTTCGTATGCCTTTTTATGAATTAGAAATCCAAGTCCATAAAGACCTGCCATGAACTTATACCAATACAATTACTGGATACCGTGTTTGTTATGTGATTTAAAGTCAAAGAATCAATGAAAAAGGTTATACCCCGTATTTGCTGCAGATTTCTTTCGCTCTCTGTAGTACAGCAAGGGAAAACTTCTTCTGATTTTCTTGGAAAGATCTAGCCACATCTGTGGCTGCGACAAGGGGAAAAGGAGGCAGCATGGTATGAGATAGTATATAACAAGTTGAATTTGTCACCTAAATAACTTTAACACAATTTTAGCCACATGAACTTTTCTTACTCCTCTCGTCGAGACGCATACTTAATCTTAAAAATTATAACGAAAAACTAAACAATAAATTACGAAAAGTAATCTCACGTATATACTGGTAAGTGTCATCGGGTTTGGGCTGGACGGTGAAGATGAAGAGGCGAGCATTCGCAATCATGTCGCCGAGGTTTTGTAGTGCCCACTCGAGAGCGTAGTGGCTGCACTCGCCCTCCTCTATTGCCACCATCACCTTCTTCTTCTCCCCAATACCAATATTGCTGCTACTATTCCTTCCCTTCTCCATCTCTCTCTCTCTCTTCCAATTTGGTTTACCCGATCACTATTTGTACAACTTTGCTTATAAAAATTATTTTTGTCTCTATTCGCAAAAATAGATCTGTGTGCAGAAAGAAAACAGGGGGAGGGGTTTTGGCCGGCTACAACTAATGGTCAACCGTCCTAGCATAATCAAAGTATATCTTATTTGATTGTGATTGTGATTACGATTCCATCATAATATTTAATTAGGAACATTAGGCAGATATTATTTCGATGGCTAGGTTCGTTCTGATACCATGTTGAAACAGAGTGAAAAACAACCCCTCTTATTTTTATTTGACCGATTTAACCTCTACTTTGCCAAGTTCAACCTTTGCTTTTATTTTATTTTTTTATCTATGGTCTAAGTGTGTATCATGGAGCAATTTGACATGCCACTGTATGCTTATGTCATCTTGGAAGGCCTCAAACAATATCCTCCTTCTACACATTTCAATAAATGTGATCTGGTAGCTTTTACCGATAGCAGAATGAGCTTATTTTTTGCAGGACCAATTGAAATAATGTTACAAAAACATTTAACGAGAAGACAAAGGCTCCAAAGCCGTGCAACAGAATAATAACAGGAAGGCCTAGCTACTCTTTTAGTTTGGGACGAAATTTGAGAATCATTGTGTTTATGTAGCAAGTTCTGTTCTATTGATTCGGCAGGCATCACATACCTTGTGGTGAATTTGTAGCTTTGAACGAACTTGCAAAAACAACTGTCCAGATTGGCTAAAAGAGCAGGATCCAGTAATTCGTCTTGGTCTATCCCAGCTATTCTCTTCTTTTTATGGTTCGATTTTGTCGCCAACAATTGCTCTGGAGATATTAATGAAGCATATCATGAAAAGTTGAAAACACTGATTTCCTAAAACAGCGAGGGAAAGAAAGAAAGAACCTCAGTTTTCCATATTGTACACACACACACAAGTTATGGTTCCAAAATCTCACTTTGATAGCTTGAGACACAGATTTAGATTTGGAGTGAGCAGAAGTAGTCAATGGGTTCAACTATTCCATCACTTCCCTAATAGAGTCATATCATACTAGTATAGCCATGATTAGTTCCCTAAGAACTTGAATAAGTTCCGACAATAATATATAGTACTTGAATTTACTCTTTCAATTATTGGTTTTAAGTATTAGCAACTATATGGTGAATTAAAATATACTCCTTTACTGCTCAAAACATGCAATGGAACTTTAGGCGCGGCCCCAATAAAAAGGAAAAAAAAAACCCTTTCGCTGAGGCCCGACACAAGAGCAGTGGAATTGCATACAAATGGCTAGAGGCAATGTTCCGTGTGAATATGCAAAGTAGCCTATTTATGTATCTATTTTCACCAAATTGAACCACTTACACATAGTTCCATCGATTTGAAACACTTTGACCTCTTATTGTGGCGACCATCCGCTACTTCCTTGAGATGTTAAACATTTCATGCTAATTTCCAAAAAAGAGCAAACATTTCATACTCATACCCATTTTAAAACCCAACCAGTAAAGATGCCTCCAAACAAGTAAAGGTATTGCTACCACACGATTTATAGCCTGGTTGCAAGAAGTTGAATGTTTATGTTTGTTCAGGGCATACACTACAGCAACAGAAAAAGCCTTGTCAATCCTCCATATAAACCCCAGAACAGTTTTGCGCAAGCACATCCCAGTTATTAGAAAGCCCAGTAGCAGAACTTTTGAACTTCACCAAATATTCGGATGGAGATAACTCAGGCGACCGGCAAAAAAACAAGCAACTTGTTAGCTTGAATTGCATTACTCTTGAACATATGTATATGAGTGGATAGCGATACAATGTATATTTACTGTGACTTTGAGGAACTGATGATATTTGCACTGGTATATATTCATGTTATTGCCCACCGAAATGTCGAGATCCCCCTAGTTTTGGCGCATTGTCAGTGATCTTGAGAAAGCGGACATGTTCCTGCTGCAACATCTCCCCTCCATTAACAGGATCAAAACTGCACCTGTAGAAACTGATACTGGTCCAAGAAATGAGGGAAAACCAAAGAAGAAAGTGAAATGGTCCAATCTGAATAAAAGAAACGCTAAATTTTGACAAACCTATCAAGCAATTTTCTGGTACGGTAGTACCATGCTGAATATAGCATGGTTAAAAGAATTTAAAGTAACAAAAATCAAGGACCAGAAGATGTTTGTGAGTTCAATAAGCAGTCTTAAAGTTCTATTTAAGGTTGTTCCTTTCTTGGCCTTGCATAGAAAAGAAACAGTTACCATGTCAAAATAAATTAAACAGTAACGATTTACCAAAAACTGCCTAGGTACAAAGGCATGTGTTGAACCCTTATGCAAACCACACATACGTATGAAAATAAAGAAGCAAAAGACAATGGAGTGGTTGGAAGAGAATGTAGGAAATGATTAGGAGGTATTGATCCAGCGATTAGTGCACCTCCAATTCTCCCCAAATTTTCAATTTAAGGCCAAGTTTGAGACACACTCTCTTGTGATCTCCAATCACAAAAATATAGTAAAAGACATAATATAATATAATAATAATCGAGGACGAAACATATGTACAATAGGCGGCTTAAATGTGTACAAAATTTGAGAGGTTCAAAATTACTAGCGGTAATCTTCGTGGTAATCTAGGATTCTAACTTAAGAGAGGTTCAAACTTTGAACCCGAATATTCCTGGGAATACGAGTGCTGGAGGGGTAAGAATGGTTAATGATCAAGATGGGTGAATGGAGTGATCTTAGAGGGGTGAATGGTTATTGGTCATGACATGATCTGTCATGCCAATACCGCGACCAAGCTGCAAAGAGCCTCTCTGGTCCTGCCTCATGACCGGAGCAGACAAATGTCTGGGCAAATCATACTTTAGTTGGCTACTCGCGGTCTCTCCCATAATCTTTGGGTCACACCAACGGCTGCCTTTGCTGGGATCATTCATTACCCTTCCCATGGGCATAGCTCCTCTTCGGGCCTTAACTCCTGTACGGATTGGCCAGAGGCTTGACTGGGCTCGTGCCTCTCACATCTAGCGGGGGTGGCGCAAAGGCCTTCCCCTTGTGAGTGCTACGAAACCGCGTGTCATGTCTTGATTAGATGGTCAACCTTCTTGACTTGGTCAAATGTCAAACGCCGACCTTCCCCACACAGAAAGCTGGACCTATGATAAATTACTATAGTCAAGACATACAAAAAGAAATAAGAAAATGAATTAGCCACATCAGGAGAGCCGAAGAGCATAATTAACTGGTGAGTAAGTATTTGTTTTCATATAGAAAAAAAACATAAGCTTATCCAGATGATGACCCCACAAAATTATACAATTGGGTCAACCATGTTAGGCTATAACTGCATTTATAATGGAATTTAAATAACATTACGCTCTGGTGCAAAAAGAAGAACAGCAGAGGACTAACAAACAACTAAAACTACTAATCTTCAGTACCTCATCATAGTTTTTCCATTGTCATGAGAGCTGCTTAAACCATTTGTACTTCATTTCGAGTAGCTTCGTTCATTTATCGGACCACATTTTGAAGAAGTTAATACATGAAACCCTTCATCTTAGTTGTTTTGCAAATTTGTACATCATTTTGAGTAGCTTGGTTCATTTATCAGATCTCTGTTTTGAAGAAGTTAAATATATGAGACCCTTCTATCTTAGTTAACCTGTTTCGAAATTTTGTTGAACATTCAAGTATGAAGTTCTACTAATAAATCTTAACGAACTGTTTTCTTTGGGAGAGAACTTTATCCCAGTATCGATATCTGTATATTCTTTTCCTATGTAACAAATATTATGACCACCTTGTTTATAGTTGAATTCAAAAGTTCAATGTGCAGTCACTTTCTTCGATATTTTATGCCTAGTCCAGCCCACCCAAGGGGACCGTTAGACTCACTAGATCTATAAATACCTATTCTAGTTCTCACATTTCCCTCACACCAATACCTTCTTACATACGAATAAATCCTTCTACTTCACTTTCCAATTTCCAAAACATCATGGTCATCACTTACGATATGGAGATCCCTTCCTCGATCCCTGCCCCCAGGATGTTCAAGGCCTTTGTTCTTGATGGCGACAACCTCATCCCCAAGGTCTTGCCACAAGCTATCAAGAGTGTGGAAACCCTTGAAGGAGATGGAGGAGTTGGAACCATCAAGCTCACCACTTTTGGCGGAGGCTAGTTTCTATGATCGTTATTATATCTTTCCATTTCACATTTTAAACACGAACTATTTATATTGCTTAGGGTGTGTCTACCAAAACTTCTATTTTTGGGTGCCTCGAAAGTTATGTCAACTTGTCTGTCAGCTGCTTAAAAGCTAATTCTGAGATGCATTAATTTTGATACTTTTGAATTTCTCATTTTTAATATAGACGCTATAAAATCAAAAGTTGTGACAATTAGCTCTTTAGATATATGCATTCATACAAAATGTTTTAGTTGGTCATCTCATTAACTTGTATCTACTATAGAAATAACCGAATGGTTTTAACTTAGACTGACATTGTCCATTGCATAACATAATTTAACATAGTGTTCCTTTTAGACTAACATAAATTTCGTTTTAACTATGCAGGCAGCCAACAAAAGTGCGTGAAACATAGAGTTGATGCCATCGACAAAGAGAACTTCACATTTAGTTACAGCGTAACTGAAGGTGATGCTTTGATGGGTGTTTTCGAATCAATCTCTTATCACATCAAGATCGTAGCCACTCCTGATGGAGGATCCATCTGCAAGAACAGGAGTATTTACAACACAAAAGGGGATGCTCAGGTTTCAGAAGAGGAAATTAAGGCAGGAAAAGAGAAGGCCTCAAGCATCTTCAAGGCTGCTGAGGCCTACCTCTTGGCCAATCCAGATGCCTACAACTAATGCTTTGTTCTCCGAATCTGTACAAAGAAATTGGGATTTGAACTCTCAGAGTCATGAGTGTGGTTTAATTTTGTATGATTTGGTAAAAGGTGTGGTTTTCAATTGTGTGTTGTTTGTCCTTTTTTTTTTCTTTTTCTGGTAAGTATGTTGTTTGTCCATTTTGTGGGTTTAAGTCAATAAGGATTACTGTGAAAGTATCTATAAAAGTTATGCTAACCTTTTTGTTGCACCATCCTGTACATTTTTTTAGTAAAATGCTCCAATATTCTATTAAGTACATCCAATGGTAGTACTGTGATACTATCTTTGTGAATTGTGAAACAGAGTATCATCATCTGCTAATCTAAAGGGGTAGCCTAGTGATGAAAACTTGAAGCAGTTAAGTGAAGATGGAGAAAAAGGAGAATAACCCCGGAGAGCTGAAATCAGACTAGTGTTCCCCAGTTATGTTTTAATCATGATACAAAACCTCCTAAATGATACACAACCTCCTAAATGAATAACATGGTTCTTGCTCAAGTAGTAAAGAGCGTTAAGAGTTCGACTCTCTCCAACCATGCTAAACCCGCTGATATAAATATCCTAAATGAAATGAAAATCCACGCGATATAAAATTAGCTTTTTTGCACGCTACATCAACATAGTTCCTTGTATACCAATCAATTTGAGGTGCTAAGCCGCTCACACTTCTTTTGTACTTCAGTCGAAAGTAACAACAAGACAACTCGAATGTAGCATGACATTCAATTCTCACATCAAACATTGATTTTAAGGAGAAACCTATATTGGTGAAAGTTGTACCACAGGTTTTCAATGGTTGCAAAAGCATATTTGTATTGCCGCTAAAAAAAAAAAAAAAGTGTTGGGCCCGGAGTGCCCCCATGGATTTGGTTACACGATGCCACTCTCTACGGCCGCTCTAAAAACAAACTTGCGGGTGCGATGTCGAATGCCATAAAAGACTTAATTGAAACCCTTCCTACCACCAATTGGTTTTAGGAGAGTTGTGGAAAAGCGGTCCGACAAGTGGTATCAGAGCCAGGAGGTCATGGGTTCGAGTCGCGGGAGCGTCACCGTGAGGGAGGGATTGTTGGGCCCGGAGTGCCCCATGGATTTGGTTACACGATGCCACTCTCTGCGGCCACTCTAAAAACAGACTTACGGGTGCGATGTCGAATGCCATAAAAGACTTACTTGAAACCCTTTCCTACCACTAATTGGTTTTAGGAGAGTTGGTGGAAAAACGGTCCGACAAAAAGCATATTTGTATTATAGTGCAACTTAAACGATAAAAGAACCTACAAGATCAAGCTATGCCAGAGTGCATGGGTCTTGGTAGTGGCGGACGCAGGATTGCCATTTTTGCCTAATTTGCGGGAGCACTCTTCAGTAATTTTACAAAAAAATCTCAAAGTATATTAAAAATGTGTAGAAAATTGGGGGGAGTGCAGGGGCCGAACACCCCCAGGTCCGCCCCTGGGTCTTGGTAACCAGAAGGAGAAGTTCAAAAGCTAGCTACGAGGTAATACTAGCTAATTGCGGCTGCACGTGACAAACCTAATTGTTGCTACACGTGACAGACCAAAATGCGGTTGCATGCGAGAGAGGTGTTAAAGTAATGGTAAATCGGAAGGAACAGATGGGGGTGTACCGACTGACCAAGTGGGTCCCACACAAACGATCCCAACCATTCATTCATCTTAGAATAATTTTTCGAGGGGCCCCGCAAGTAATCAGCTCCATCGATGTGCGTAACTGGTTGATCCAAAATCCCTCCAATTCATTCAAAGTCGTTTGTGTAGGACCCACAAGCGAGTCCCCGAGATCAGTCGGTACACGTCCATCGGTACCAATAGCACCGTTGTTAAAGTAATTATCCCATATTGCTTGGGATTGGAATGGAAGAACAATTAGTAATATTTTGGATCTGTCCATTTATTACCAATTGATTTTGATCAGTTGTATTTAAAGTTTACACAGTCTCGACACGTGTCCCTTCTGTACCTCCTAGCCGCAGGGGTGGCGTCGCTCTCGTGTGATTAAGGATGGCAACGGGTAGGGTATGAATCGGGGGACCCTATTCCATATCCGGTACCCAATTGGAGGGTCTTTCGCCATCCCGCCTCCATCCCCATTGGGGATATTAGATAAAGAACCAAACCCACCTCCCGATGGAGATCGGGGATTCCCCGAATATACCCATATCCAAAAATAAAAAAATAAAGACGTCAAGAATGAAAATAAATTAATATTTATATTTAAAAATATAATCCCAATTGATATTCTTTGAATATTAAGTAGTCAATGGTTGATAGTAATTGATAAGATTTGCTAATTAAAGAGATAATTGTTTACATATATAACTATACTTAAGATTTATACGCATGTTCCTATTTATATGTATATGTATAATATAGTATATGTAGTATGTATAACTGGGTACGGGAAGGGTATGGGGCGGGTACGGGTATTCGGGGGTGTAGATTACAAAATCATACCCGCTACTATTGGGGAAAATTTTGGGTGATCCCCGCCTCCATATGAGCGGAGCGGGGCGGGTATCCACTGGATATGGGGAAATTGTCATCCCTACGTGCGATGGTCTCGCAGTTGCGCCTCTCCCCCCTCCGCGGCAAACCATCCTCGTTTGGAAGCACCAAGCCTCTGGGCCAATACCGCGACGAAGCCGCAGATAAGTGTCTCGGGCTCTGCCTCGTGACTTGAGTAGATAAGTGTCTGGGCAAATCATTCGTTAGTTGGCCCCTCACGTTCTCTCCCACAATCTCTGGGTCACACCAACGGCATGGCCAACGTTGGGCATAAGCCCACCAAACCACCGCTTAAGGCCACCAGTTTTGGGTAAAAAATTAGGACTCCCGAATACATTATGTAATACTATATACTATATGCAGCGAAATATCTATCAAAGGACCTCTTGGGTTCAGCGGTTGGAAGTTTGACATTACCCTATGATCATGATCAGTTATCTTGAGCTTAACAATTGAATTTTTTTGTCACCTTCGAACCATTTATACTCCAAAATGCACCTATTGAGTTTGGAACTCAATACCAAGGCGCTTAATCTACACACATTACACCAGTGCTCCAACCCGGCCCCGTTATGAATGAATACACACACACACACACACACACACACACATTATATTACGCCTCAATTCAGTTTGTTCGTTTCTTTAATCTTTTTTTCAAAATTGTAAGTTGTATTTTCTTTTAAAAGATTTATTCAAATATCATATTACAGATGCTCTAATCTTATTCTCAAATTATAATTTGTATTTTCCTTTTACAAGTTTTATTCAAATGGCATATTACAGATGCTATACCTTAATTCTTATAATTAAGCCGAATATTGGTTAAACAAAATTTATTCTTTAAGGAAACGGTAGTGAAGATAAAAATAAGCTATTGAAAAGGGAAAAAAAAATTGTTCTCTATATTGTTGTACCAATAAAATTGAACTTGAAAAAGATGTATAATCGTTAATGCTGAACATATGTTCATTAACTTTTGGTCTTTACATGAAACTGATACATAATCCGAGAAATCGAAGGCACTTCACAAATTAATTTCAAAGTACCATATAATGTTCCTTCTAGCCTTTTTTTTTTTTGGGAAACTATTCTTTCGAGTCTAGAAGCTGCAATTCTTAAGAAAAAAATGGAGAAGCTATGTCAAATGGTATGGTAATTTTACCAATCAAATAATGCCTTCAGAGTGCCTCATTAATTTTTTGGATTTGTGTCAAGTTAGCGTGAGCGACTTACAAAGATAAGAGGCCCCATTTTTAAGTTTTGCTTAAGGTCCCCAGAAGCTAGGGCCGACCCTGCCAACGGCCACCTTTTCTTGGATCATTCATTACTCCATCAGTTTTGGGCCTTAGCTCCAGTTTGGATTGGCCACAGGCTTGACTGGCCTCGCGACTCTCATATCTTGCGGGGTGGCGCAAAGGCCTACCCCTCACGAATGCCGCGTGTCGCATGTCTGGTGGAACAACGTGTCATGCCTTGATTAGGCTGTCAACCTTCTTGACTTGGTCAAATGTCAAAGGCTGACCTCCCCCACACTAGCTTGTAGTATATATTAAGTTTTTATTGTGCGACCCCAAAAAAAAGGTTGGACCTATGATTAATTAATGTAGTCAAGACATATAAAAAAAATAAGAAAATGAATGAGTCACATAAGAGGAACTGAAGAGCATAATTCAGTACTAGTGAGAAAATATTTGTTATCCAGAAGACGACCCCACAAAATTAAAGAGTTGAGGAGTATAACGAATCGATCTAAAGTACTGAATTCTTTGAATGTTAAAACTTGAACGACCCGAGCAGTAGTTTATTCAAATGTAGTTTGAATGTTTAACGAACTTTAAAAAATGTTCAACTAATTAGTTTGTTTATTTACCGAACCGAATTCGTACGTATGCTTTTATCGAGACAATCATGACCTCGATTTCGAGTAGCTTGGTTCATTTACTGTATCATCGTTTATAAGAAGTTATACATATGCATGAAACCCTTCTATCTTTTAGTTAACTTGTTTCGAAACTTTGTCAATTATGCAATCATGTAAATATTTATGAATCTTACAATCAAACTGTTTTAAATTAGAAATCTGTGTATTCTTTTCCTCTATAACTAATATTCTGACCACCTTTTTTAATAGTTGAATTCGAAAGCTCAATTTGCAGTCAATTTTTTCAAATCAATTGGTATATATTTTTATGTCTAGTCCAGCCCACACAAGGGGACCGTTAGACTCACTACATCTATAAATACCTCCTCTACTTCTCACATTTCCCTCACACTCATACTTTCTTACATACCAATAAATCCTTCTTCACTTTCCAATTTCCAAAACATCATGGCCATCACTTATGATATGGAGATCCCTTCCTCGATCCCTGCCCCCAGGATGTTCAAGGCCTTTGTTCTTGATGGCGACAACCTCATCCCCAAGGTCTTGCCACAGGCCATCAAGAGTGTGGAAACACTTGAAGGAGATGGCGGAGTTGGAACCATCAAGATCACCACTTTTGGCGAAGGCTAATTTCTATAATCATTATTTTGTCCTTCCATTTTCACCTTTTCAAACATGAACTATTTATATTTCTTAGGAGGCGTGTCTGTCAATTTGTCTGTCATAATTTATTCTTTTGCTTTTGAACCAAAGGATAAATTCTAAAGTTGCTTAAAAGCTAAATAGATTCATTAATACTTTTGGATTCTGATCTTAAAAATAAACCCTATAAAATCTAAAGTGGCGACTAACAGTGTGATATCCCAATTGCAAGTCCCACATTGGGGCTAATGGAAAATGTGTAAGGAAATCCAGTCAGTTACTGTATAACTTGAGGTTGTCAGCTGGCGTGGGTTGATACAAACAGCCCTTAAGATATGTACACTCATACTAAATTTTTTTAGTTGACCATCTTAATGATAGCTTGAATCTACTATAGAAATTACCAAATGTTTTAACTTAGACTGACATTTTCCATCGTATAACTTGATTAATTTGAGGTAACATTTCTTTTAAGGTAACATATTATTTTTTTGCATATGCAGGCAGCCAACACAAGTGTGTGAAACATAGAGTTGATGCCATCGATGAAGATAGCTTCACATTTAGTTACAGCATAACTGAAGGTGATGCTTTGATGGGCGTTTTTGAATCAATCTCTTATCACATTAAGATCGTAGCCACTCCTGATGGAGGATCCGTTTGCAAGAATAGGAGTGTTTACAACACAAAAGGTGATGCTGAGGTTTCAGAAGAGGAAATTAAGGCTGGAAAAGAGAAGGCCTCCAGCATCTTCAAGGCTGTTGAGGCCTACCTCTTGGCTAACCCAGATGCCTATAACTAATGCTTTGTCCTGCGAATCCATATAAAAAGAACAGAATATGAACTCTGCTGAGTGTGGTGGTTGTATGATTGGGTAAAGTTGTGGTTTTCAACTTGGGTGGTGTTAGTTCATTTTGTGGGTTTCAGTCAATAAGGAAGACACTACTATGTCTTTCATCAAAGGATTGTTTGTTGAATCATATATCCTGTACCATTGTCTAGTAAAATGCTGTCATTTTGTTATGTACTGATAATCTAATGGGTTGTGCACTGATGAAAACTCGAAGCAGTTCAGTGAACAAACATTCCAGAGAGTTAAAGTTCAAACCAAAGCTAGTGTTCTCCAGTTATGTATCAGTCATGATACAGAACGTCCTAAAAATAGGTCTTCCTTAAGTAGTAAAGAGTGTTAATGAATTGGTTCATGTCGGGAGTTCGACTCTCTTCAACGCCGCTAAACCCCCTAATGTTTAATGTGTGACTTTCTTACCTTCCTAAAAAAATATCCTACATGAAGTGACAATCCACGCAAATTATCTTTTGCACACTACATCAACACAGATGCTTGTATACCAATCGATTTGAGGCGCTCACATGTCTTTTGTACTTCAGCCCAAAGTAACAACAAGATCAACCCTAAGTGGCATGACAACGCGAATGAATCATGACATTCAATTTTCACATCAAACATTGATTGTAAGGAGAAAGCCATACTGGTCAAAGTTGCACCATAGGTTTTCTATGGGTGCAAAGGCAAATTTGTTTTGTAATGCAACTTAAAGTCTTAAACGATAAAACCCTTACCAAAAAAAATAATAATAAAAGAATCTATAGCTATTAGCTACAAGATCAAGCTATGACAGAGTGCCTGGGCCTTGGTAACCAGAAGAAGTTCAAAAATTAGCTACAAGATCACAGGCCTGTTTTGGCCAAATAAGCTGCTTGGCTCATTTTTTTCCTTCTCTTTATTCAAATATTTCTTGTATTTATAAGTTTCGTGTCAAACTTGTGTTGGAGAAGTGGTAAGTCCCCCAAGCGGGAGCCCTAGCAGAAGATGAGGATAATCATTTTCTAATATACAAACAAATAAAACTATCAGGACAAACTACGAGCACTGTACTGGTGATTGTTGCCCCATTTCAAGGCTAACTGGAAGTCACAGCAGTTAAACATCTTACTGCAAATTGGGGTACCCATCAAGTAGTTATCAATGCATCAATGCGATAAGTTCATGATGTACAATATACATAGAGATAATGCTAAAGCCACAAGATGATGCTTCCATAGGTCTCTCCTTATCCTCAACAATGACAAAATTACAACAAAAATGCTTCTTGAAGTGGACTACTTGGTGCAACATATACTGTGGAACTACAAATCAAATGGAAAATTCAACAAGAGAAGTCCTTTTTTATCAGGTTAAACAAATCATTCATAAATGATTCAATGAACTGTCGATTAGAGGGTTCTCGGATACAACTACAGCTCCAAGTTCCATGTTACCCTTCCCAAGAGGCATTTTACATCATTGACAACCCAGTCTACTAGATGGCAAAAACACCACTTACTAATAGGCGGAAATGAGCAAACGAAACACGTCAACTTGAAACCTTGACCCAAGGAGAACAAGAAGAGTCTGAGACAATGATCAAAATGTTTGCATAAGCTAGTCTCAAACAAAAGATGTTGGGCAATAGAGGAGATACAAATACTTCAGCATTTTTATACTGAAGAATAGGAGGAATTATAGGCTCCATCAAATGTTAACTCACTAGTCAATAACCCAGAAGTACTCACTAGTCAATAATCCAGAAGTACATGAAAGCCTTGTGTGGGCACGCAGTGACGCAACAAAACTTTTGGTCAATTGGTTTTAGTAGAGTTATTTGGTTTGGAGTCGGCTTGTCGCAGTTGGGGTAACACAACTGCATCATGCAGTTTGCCCATTTGCGGGCTCGTGCTCGTTGAGAAAGTCAAAATCATGCCAAAATTGATGTTTATCGGATCTACATATCTTGGCAAAGATGCTTAGTGATAGAGAAATGATGGAGAATACAAAATCTCAGACAAATGAAATTGATGCAATGATTGACAATAAAATTTTGAATTCCATACGCTCATCAGTTCCCCAGTACCCAACAAAAACAAAAATAAACAAGAAGAAGAAAAAGCTCATTACTTCGTCTCGGAATCAAAGTTGTATTCATCAAACGTCAACTTACCATGGTAGGCATCCAACAATTCAGGAACTTCATCCTTATAACTAGTGATATACTTCTCTAAGAAGTCTCTCTCAGCCATCGCTACAAGTGAGCTCATCATCACACTTTTCTTGATCATGCTTCTTGAGGCTAAAATTTGCAAAACAGAATAATGCGGGATGATTCGCTTCCCTAAGCTATACCGAAAAACGAAAGGCTTCTTTGACAATTGAGTCGGGCTCCAGTGAAATGTACTAATAAAGAACTCCACAGCTGCCCTTATCTTCTCCTTCGATGTTGCCAGTATTATGGGTTGCTTCTTGAACATGTAAAGGGTCTCTTCATTAGAAAAACCCAAGCTTCTGAAAAATTTCAGGCTGTCCTCCCAACCAGATTCAGTAAGAAATCCCTTCGCCTGAACAGCATATTCAAACATGGACAAGGAAGGATCAAACCCCATTTCCATCAAGAATTCCACATCCTTTCTAAACCGTTGCGGTGCGTTGGACGCCACAACACAAGCTGCATTCTGAGTAAGCATTTTCATTACCCGCGAATGGGGGGTCCCACAATTCCTCAAGATTTCGACATTGAGCGTAAAATTTTTAGTTAGCTGGAGCCCAATAAGTAATGGGTAGCGTTTGATTGCATCCACCGCATTTTGTTGGCCACCCAATGTAGTTCTTAGCAACTCAAATGAGGGGATTATATGATTCTTGAAACTTCGGAACATTAAGCAATTGGCAAGCGTTAGAATCCTAGCGATATCGGCTTCCGAACAGCCAACCGAACAGAAGAAATCAATCTTGGGCTTGAGGGTTTTCTCCACACAGTTAAACAGAACATTGGGGTACTTGGAAATTATAGTCTCGATTTGGGTTCTTGAAAATCCTTCATTTTGCAAGAACGTGAGAACCGAATTTGGTCTCTTGGAAGATTCCAACCGAGTCACAAATTTGTGAGAGAATACACAAGAGTTGATTAGGTCACTAACTGTGAAAGGGGATTGCTAGTTTGTGGAGCTTGTGATATTGCTAACATCTGTACAAAGTGATTTACTATGGGATTGTAAACAAGGAGGAGGTGAAAAGATTCCGGTGGGTGAATATACAGCCCAGGTCTTGATTTGGGTTAAAGAGATAGATTTCCGAACAAAACGATGCATTGCTTCAAAATCAAAGACAGGTAGATGACTTACTTGAAATGGCTCTTGATTTTAGGCCATTACCCCGCATCGTCAAGCTCCCTGAGTACATACGAAGAGAAGAAAAACCACCATCGCTGTCCCAACTTCAATTAGGTTTTCCACATGTTCCAACATCCAACTTCGGAAAACCTATTACTAAAAGGTTTTGATATTTCCGTTGGAAAATTTCAAAAAGCCCCTAAACTTTCGGTCGATTCTCAAAAAAAGTCTGGACTTCAGTCGTCAACAAAATTACACCCAAACTTTATATTCCATCAACAAAATGCGGATCTCACTCCCTCGCGTTTCTCCATCAAATGGCGCGTGGGTGCTTCACGGCGATCCGTTGGCGATCACAGATGATATAAGATCACAGCTAATTGCGGCTATAGGTGACAGACCTGAATGCGGCTGCATATATGTTAAATAATTATCATAAATTGCTTGGGGTTGGAATGGAAGATCATTTAATAGTATATAATATTAGGGATCTCTTCGCTCATTGCCAATTGGTTTTGAGCAGGACATAAAATTTCCACAGTGTCGACAAGTGTCCCTTCTGTACCTCCTGGCCGCGGGGCTGGCGACGCTCTCGCAGTCACACCTCTCCCCCCCTCTCACGATGAACCATCCTCTTTTGGAAGCCACCAAATTAACCATTAGGCCAATATTGCACAACCAAGCCCCGGATAAGCGTCTCGGGCCGGCCCTGCCTTTTGACCGGAGTAGATAAGTTTCTGGGCGAATCATTCGTTAGTTGGCTCCTCGCGTTCTCTCCCATTATCTCTTGGTCACATGAACAGCAGGGCCAGTTGTGCACCATGCTGCCGTTGAAGGCCACCAGTTATGAGCCAAAAATTAGGACCCCCGGTAGATTATCTAATGATATACTATATGTAGTGAAATATCTATCAAAAGGCCTCTTGGGTTCCGCGGTTGGAGGTTTGACATTGTACCTTATGATTATGAGTTATCTGAGCTCAACTTTTGAATTTTGTTTCCACCTTTGAACCATTTAATATACTCCAAAATGCACCTATTGAGTTTGGAACTCAATACCATGGCACTCAGTCTACAAACTTTACACTAGTGCTCCAACCCCCACTTTGAATACACACACATTATATTATGCCTCGATTCAGTTTGTTCATTTCGTTAATCTTTTTTCTCAATTTGTAATTTGTATTTTCCTTTTACAAGATTTATTCAAATAGCATATCATAGATGCTCTTTAATCTTTTTCTCAGATTGTAATTTGTTATTTCCTTTTAGAGGATTTATTCAAATAGCATATTACAGATGCTATACATTCTTATAATTACTCCGAATATTGGTTAAACAAAATTCATAAGGCCCCCTATTATGTGCTCTTTAAGGAAACAGTAGAGAAGATAAAAAATAACCTATTGAGAGGGGGAAAAAAATTGTTGTATCACAATTGAACATGAAAAAATATGCATTAATGCATAATACATATTCATTAGTTTTTTGACTTTACCGGAAATTGATATATAATCCAAGAAATCGAAGGCACTTCACAAATTAATGTCAAAGTACCATGTAATGTTCCTTCTACTCTTTTTCATTTTTTTTTAGAAATTATTCTTTCGAGTCTAGAAGCTAGCTGCACTTCTTTAGGAAAAAATGGAAAAGCTATATCAAATAGTATCTTAATTTTACCAATCAAATAATGCCTTAAGAGTGCCTCATAAATTTTTCTAGGTTTTGTGTCATGTTAGTATTAGCAACTTACAAAGAGGCCCCATCTTTTAGTTTTGCTTAGGGCCCCAGAATTGGAGCCGGCCCTGCTAACAGCGACCTTTTCTTGGATCATTTATTACTGGGCATACTTCAGCTTCGGGCCTTAGCTCCAGTTTGGATTGGCCACAGGCTTGACTGGGCTCGCGACACTCATATCTCTCGGGGGTGGCGCAAAGGCCTACCCCTCTCGAGTGCAGTGTGTCTCATGTCTGGTGGAACCGCGTGTCA
>JAXBDA010006997.1:0-18967 GCA_036023075.1 Gaultheria prostrata
TGACCCTGCACCCTATCGTGGTGTCATGGTCGACTACGTACTGCGCGTCCGGCCCTACTCGTGGCCTCTCTAGCTCGGCTCCCCTGTAGGGCATATCCACGTTGTATGGCCGAGCTAGGGCACCTAAAAGGGAGTACGGGTTTTACCCTCTCCAGTCCGTGCCTATTAAGAGAAATTTTCGTTTCCCTGTTGCCATGGGGAGAGGACCGACGATATCCAACCCCTATTGTGCAAACGGCCACGGACTAGTAAGTGGCAAGAGGTCTTCTGTTGGTGCTCGAATCAAAGGTGAGTACCTTTGGCATTTTTCTCACTTTTTGACGAACAGCTTGGCATCCTCCTGCATATAGGGCCACCAATATCCTTGCGAGATTGCTCGGTGGGCTATGGACCGTGCTCCGGTATGACCGGCGCACGTCCTAGCATGTATCTCGTGTAGAAACTTTTGTACCAAGGCAGGGTGTACACACAACAAATAAGGGCCTAAATAAGATTTTCTATAGAGCTTACCTTCTGGGAAGATTCAAAATCTGGCCGTCTTGACTTTTATCTTGTGGGCCTCCCTCTTATCGTCTGGCAACGTACCATCCTTTAAATAAGCAACAACTGGGTCCATCCAGCTTGGCCCAAGGTCAGTCTCCATTATGACCTCTTCTGATCTGCTAATGTTCGGCTCGCCGAGGTATTCCACAGCCACCGACCTTTTGAACTCCGTTTGTACTGCTGATCCTAGACAAGCAAGTGAGTCCGCATGAGCGTTTTGGCCCGAGCTGATTTGCTGGATATGGACGACCTCAAATTTATCCAACAAGTCCTTGGCTGCTTCCACATAAGCTGCCATTTTTTCACTCCTTGCCGTATATTCCCCTGATAATTGATTTACCATCAATTGTGAGTCACAAAATACCCGCAACTTCTGGATTTTTAGCTCTCGAGCATTCCTAAGGCCAGCGAGCATGGCCTCATATTCAGCAACATTATTCGTTGCGCTGAATCCAAATCTTACTGCCTGCTCCAGGACCAACCCTTCTGGGGAGATAAGTACGATACCTGCCCCCGCTCCTTTGTTGCATGACGAGCCATCAACAAAGAGCTTCCATTCTGTTGGGTCCTGGTCGGCACTTGGTATAGGCATCTCTGGCCCTGACTCCATCTTGTGGAGTGGAGGTGGTGGTGCCACCCGTGGTGAGAATTCAGCCACAAAGTCCGCCAAGACTTGTCCCTTGATGGCAGTCCTTGGCTGGTAATCTATGTTATACTGGCTCAGCTCTACGGACCATTTCGAAATCCTCCCGGATAAGTCCGCCCGCTGAAGTGTTGCCCTTAGCGGGTACTCAGTGTACACCATAACTGGATGAGCTAGGAAGTAGTGTGGCAGCTTTCTCGTAGATACCACCAAGGCATCTACCAACTTCTCCAGCGGCAAATACCGAGTCTCTGCTTCCAGTAGTACCTTGCTGACAAAGTAGATTGGCACTTGCTCGGTCCCCCTCTCTCGTAGGAGGGCCGAGCTAACAACATGCTCTGACACCGATAAATATAGTATAAGTGGCTCCCTAGCATCTGGAGATGAGAGCAAAGGTGGGGAGGACAAATACGTTTTTAGCTCTACAAACGCCTGCTCTTGCTCAGCTCCCCATTCATACCCTTCTCGCTTTTTTAACAACTGGAAGAAGGGCCTACACCTGTCAGAGGACTTGCTTATGAATCGATTCAATGCCGCGGCCATCCCTATTAATTTCTGGACTTCCTTCGTAGTCCTGGGACTCTCAAGACTCCTCAAAGCGGTGATCTGATCGGGGTTTGCCTCTATCCCTCTCCTGGTCACCAAGTGCCCCAAGAAGTTCCCAGAGCTGACCCCAAAGGCACACTTTGAAGCATTCAACTTCAATTTATACCTTCTCAGTATGTCAAAGGTCTCCTTCAGATCGGCCAAGTGCCCTTGTTTTGTTTTGCTCTTTACCACCATGTCGTCTATGTAGACCTCCATGATTTTACCCAGTTGTTCCTTAAACATAATGGTTGCCAAGCGTTGGTATGTTGCTCCTACGTTTCTTAACCCAAAGGGCATGACCTTGTAGCAGTACAGGCCTCTTGGGGACATAAAAGAAGTCTTCTCCTGGTCGGGCTCATGCATGGCTATCTGATGATATCCTTGGTATGCGTCGAGGAAACTCATCCTTTCGTAGCCTGCAGTTGCATCCACCAACTGGTCAATCCTTGGGAGTGGAAAGCTATCCTTTGGGCATGCCTTGTTCAGGCTAGTAAAGTCTACACACACCCTCCATTCCCGTTTTTCTTTTTAACCACAACAGTGTTGGCCAGCCATTCCGGGTAGTACACTTCTTTGATTGCATCTGCCTCAAGCAGCTTGTCAACTTCTTCGATCACAGCGTCTGCGTGCTGTGGTGCCAATCTCCTCCTCTTCTGGACCACTGGTTTATGCTGTGGGTCTACGTTCAGATGGTGGCAAATGACCTCAGGGTCAATTCCTGGCATCTCCTGCGGCGTCCAAGCAAAGACGTCCATGTGATCTTTCAAGAAATCCACCAATTCTCGTTCTTCTTGGTCGGCTAAGCTCTCACCGATCAAGAAGTACCTCTTCTGGTCGTTTTCATCGACCTGCACTTTCTTTAATCCTTCCACTACTTTCTGGTTCGGGTTACCCCTACGTCTTCTAAGGTCGGCTGATCAGGGACCTCCACAGTTTGCACGTACTGGGGTTTCGGCGCTCCTTTCAAAATCATATTGAAACATTGGTCAGCCATCTTTTGGTCTCCTCTGATCATCTCGATGCCATCCGGCCCCGGGAGCTTAATTTTCTGGTGGTAGGTGGATGGTAATGCCTTCATATTGTGCATCCATGTCCTGTCTATAATCACGTTATAGGTGGATGGAAGATCTACCACCAAAAAATCAGTTTTAAGTACGGTTGATCCTGCTCGTACTGGTAAGGTCACCTTCCCTACCGGCCACACCGGGTGTGAGCTGAAGCCGACCAGTGGTGTTAAGCTCTTCCTGAGGCTTGTAACAGGCAGGTTCATCTTTTTGAAGGTGCTGTAATACATGATCTCCGTGCTCGCCCCCTGGTCGACCAAAATCTTCTCCACATCATACTCTCATATTCGTAGGGTTATGACCAGAGCGTCATTGTGTGGAAGAGTGACTCCATCCAGGTCTTTGTCTGAAAAAGATATGGGAAGCTCCACCACTTATTCTTCCCGCGTTCGCTTCAGGCCGAGCTTCAGCGCTTCCTCTGAACCGTTCAGTCGGCGTATATGCCAAACCTCGTTGCTTGTGTAAGGTATCGTAAGTCCATGTACCATATGGACGGTTCCCTTCAGCGGTTTGTCGCAATCCAAATTCTCGTTCTGCCCCGTGCACTGTTGCTCGTCTGCCAAGAACTCTTTTGGGTGCCCTGCGGCCACCTGTTCATCCAAAAACTTCTTATACTCTGCACAATCCTCAGTCATGTGCCCCCAATCTCGGTGGTAGCTACAATGCTTGTTTGTGGCTCTTCTCTTCATTGGGTTTCCAGTCATCTTTGGTGGCCTTCTAAACCAAGGCTGGTCCTTGATGCGGTACAGCATCTTGTAAATTGGCATGTTGAATGCTACCATAACACTAAAGTAGGATTTTGGATCCGGCACGTCCTTCCTCCCCGTCCTAAACTCCTTGGGGGGTCTGGAGTCGTCCTGACACAATCTTGCCTCCTGACCGGATGATATCATCCTCCACTCGGGCGTGTTCTTGGATTCTCTCCATAACTTTGGCAACGGTCTTGACCGGGTGCATAGTAAGTGATTCTCGTAACTTGCTATGCATGGGCAGGCTGGTTTTGAACGTTGCCAGAGCATACTCTTCACTGCAGTTTTCAATCTCGTTGAAAGCTTCCCAATATCTCTTGGCGTACTCCCTCAAGGTTTCCTCGTTGTTCTGCCTCATCGCGTTAAGACATCGAAAGTCTTTAGGGCAGCACGGCTTGTGAGAAACCGTGCACAAAACTCCTCAGCAAGCTGAGCCCAACAGAGTATCGACCCTGCTGGTAGCTTGTGATACTAGCTGAGCGCCACATTTCCTAGACCGGAAGGAAACATCTTGCACAGCACGGCATCATCGTTCTCATGCATGAACATAGCCTGTTGATAGTGCTGAATGTGCATGACGGGGTCGGTGTTTGTTTCATAGAGCACGAAAGTGCCGTGCTTGACCCTGCTCGGCATCTTCTCCGTCCTAATCCAATGGGCAAGGGGAGAGGCTGTTATTTTCCTCAGAGCCTCTTTCGCTGCTTCCCGTGCAGTTTTTGGCCCACCCTCTGGGCGAGCGTCCCCATAACGGTCCCTGGCCCTCTGCTCATTGGACCCAGATCTCTCGTATCTGTCCCTAGCATGTTTCTTCCCACCACCCTCCTCGTGGGAGTGGCTCCTCTCTCTCCTTTTTCGTTGAGAATCCTTTCTTCCAGTGGACAGGTTTTCCCGTGGCCGACAGTCCTTGGCCCTTCCTCCCGTTGCACGGTTTGGGAACGAGAGTGGAGATCCTTCTCTGCCTCCTTGAGGCGTTGTTTCAAGTCTTCGACTTCCCGTTCTCGTTGGGCAAGTTGCCGTGCTAACTCCTCGGCCTCCTGTTCCCGCTGATCACGACTTTTTTCGTGGTCGCGAGACTTTTGGCCGGAGTTCCTCCCTTCACGTGGGGGACTCCGTCCTCTTCTCTCTCCTGAAGGGGATCGTTCCCTTTCATACCTTACAGAGGTCACAGACCGCCGATCTCGGCCCCTGTACCTCGGTATCTCTTGTATCCTGTCGTAGCGCCTCGATCCGTGGCCCTTTCGTGGCGCAGTAGGGACCGTGGGTGCTCGCTTCTCTTTCGTTCTAGGCAGCGGCGTGACCAACCCGTCATCTCGTGACGTTTCACGCCTGGGAGTTGGGAACACCGGTTCTGATACAGCCATGGACTGATTTTCTTCTTAATCACAAAAAACAAAGCTTTTTTGTGTCGCTTTCCCATAGACGGCGCCAATTGTGGAGGGTAGATTTCTCGTATCTTGATGGTGCCTCTAAACCTGCAAGATAAGAACCAGTTAGAGCACCTTTGCCCTTGATGGCAAAGGCCCTCCGATGCTTAAGTTAGTAATGAGATTTACTAGTTAAGCCAAAGACAATGCATATAACAATGAGTTACAGCGTACCTTTCACCGTAGGCATAATGCATGTATTTATAGGTATAGGTTAACTTGTTGATCAAGGGTCCTCGTTGCCCTAGTTTCCTCATCACGTTAGGAAACCCTTCCTAATAGGACTCGTCCTATTGGGTGCAGTTTCATTACCACATTGGTCTTTCATAGTTAACGGGATTCCTTTCCATATGGGACTTACTCCCATATGTTCGTGCAATGTGACTCTCAATAGGATTCTTCATTCCTTATCCGATATGGAATGCTCACGTCATTCCCTTGAATTACGGGATACGCCTCTTATCACGTAAGGGAGTATTCAAGATCATCCCAGAACGCCCTGCCGTTCTGTTAGCCCAATAGTGGTATAACCGAGCTTCCACATAGCTCGGCCATACGGTTGCTGACCTGTAGATCCTAGGACCGAGCTATTTCGTACCTCGGTCCCAACCCTGCACCTTATCGTGGTGCCATGGTTGTCTATGTATTGCGCGCCTGGCCCCATTCGTGGCCTTTCTAGCTCGGCTCCCCTTGTAGGGTACACTCACGTTGTACGACCGAGCTAGGGCACCTAGAGGATGTGTTCGGTTTTACCCTTTCCAGAGTTGGCTTCTTTGAACTCCTTCTTGGACTCACATCCAAGCAGCCTCATCTGGTGGGTTGTCTGATTCATAATCAACTGCTTGTTTAAGCTTAGACTTTAACTCTGCCAATTCTCCAATATCCAACACACTGGATGGAGGGGTGGCAGGCTGTGCTATCTCACTTAGAGGGATAATTTCAGGTTTATACATCTCAGCCTCAGCACAATTTGCTGAAGCACTGAATGGAAGAGGGTCTGCTTTCACTTCTTCAACCCCCTACTTCTTTTCCATTCTCATACTTCACAATCATAAGAGCTTGATGCATTGAAGAAGGAATACAACCATTTACATGAATCCAATCCCTTCCTAACAAAGCATTATACTTACTTGTAAAAGTATCCACTACAAAGAATGTTGTGTCAGTTTCCACTTTACCCATTGTTAGGCGTATGGAAACAATTCCTTTGGGGCTTTTGCTTTCACCAGTAAATCCAGCAATAGAAGTGCTTGTTGGAATCAATCAAACCTTTTCTTTACCAAGCTTTTTCAAAGTTCTACTTGGTAGAATGTTCACTGCTGCTCCATTAGCAACCAATACCCTGTTTAACATAATCCCATCAAACAAAGCAGAGATATACAGAGGCTTCAAATGATGCCTCATATCAGTTGATGGTGGCCTAAAAGGATAAGAAATGTCAACACAATTTAAATCTACAATCAAAGGATAATCTGAATCTGTTCCTGGAACAAAAACAGCCTTTTCCGTTGAAGTTACTTCTGATTCATCCATTGCATTGGCCATAACAAGAAGTTCTTCTTTTTCAATCTCTTGGATTATTGCACCCCATCCATTATCATAAGTCAAATCATACTCATCATCATTGGATACCTCTATAATTTCCACAGAGCCAACTTCTGGCTGTGAAGCCCTTGGAACTATTGAATATGGTCCAAAATTAATAGAAGAAGGTAAGACCATATTGATCTGCACCTCAGGCAAAGTTCCAAATTGGATTGTTCTTTCTCCATGCATTTTCTTTGATTCCTTTTCTACAATATCTTCATTCTCAGAAGATTCTACTGCAGAAGTTTCCACAGGAGAAAACGCTTCTACTGGAGAAGAATTTGTTCCTCCTTTTTCAGGTACTATCATAGCTTTCAACAGGCCAGATTGATAACTTGCTAGAGAGTTTGGTGAAACTGGATTATTCTCATGATCCTCATTATCCATTATTTCAGCCAAACTTTTCAATGTCTCCCTTTCAATTGGTTTTGATCCTTTTCGAAGAGACTCATCAGAATCTTCCCTTTTAAATCTGTCAAACCTTGGGTTCCCTTTATGAACATCCTCCTTTGCAAGATATTCTCCCATTTGAAAATTGGTAAACTTCTTTTGTAACTTCCTCTTCTGAGTCCTTGTCAACATGGGAACCATTTGAGGTGTTTTGGTCTTTGGATCTCGAACTAGAACCCATTGACCAATAGGTGAGTTTGGAGGCTTAACCATTTCATTTCCAGTCTTAGAGAACTCTTTGTACCCTTGGAATAGTTCTGGCTTTACCTGCTTAAAAAACCAATCTGGAACTCCTTTTACCAAGGTGTTCCTTTTGAACCTCATGACTTTCCTGACCCATTGTAGCTTTTCCAGTGTTTATCTTCTTTGAAGGAGGGTATTCTCTCTTCGATGTTGATGGAACTGGACTGGTAGAGACATTTCTCTTAGAAGCCAACCCAGGTTTCTCATTTCTTGTTTGATCCTGATTCACCCAAGGTTTCCTTTCATTATTCTGATCCAAAGCTTTTCTTTCCATCCTTTTTGGAAAGAAATCTACCCCTGCCTGTCTAGATCTTTGAAGACCAAATAGTTGGCCCTACATTCCATACATAAGCATTCTAAAAAGGAAGCTTCAAGCATAGGCAAGTGAGACTATTTATTAAAATTCCCTTGAAAGGAACTTTCTGATGCATACTTTTGCACATTGTTTCTCCCCCCAGCATTTCGAGGTTGACCATTTCTTGGCCTGCCTTTACCAAAATGCATCCCAACATGCACTTTCCTATTTTGCCACACTTCTTGAACTGTTTTGGCCAAAAATGTTGGCACATTAGTGTTAGCAGTCACGTCTTCAATCTTTGGAAATGGATCTGTATCTTTTCCCATAGTCTTTTCTGGAAACATGAACCTCCCCTTCTTAATTTGCTCTTAAATCCTGTCACGAAAAACATTACAGTTCTTAGTTGAATGAGTCCAAGTAGCATGCCATTTGCAATATGTTTTTCCTTTTGTCTCTTCCAGTGATGGAAGTTTCACATTTTCAGGGAAATTAATAAACTTCTTTTTCAACAAATAATCAAATATTCCGTCTGCCTTAGAAACATCAAAGGAGTAAACTTTACTAGTCCCTTTTTTGTTAAATCTTGGTGCTATAGAAGAGTCCTTTCGAACTAAACTTTCGCAAACACAAGGATCATGTTCAACAATTTCAGTAGCATCAATTTCATAACTGGGATCTTTATAATATGTTGAATAAGAAGAATTATTTCTATCAATATCTTCTTCTAATAAAGACTCATATCTTGATGCATTGTAGGTTAAATCAACCAAATCCCTGAACTCAGTAGAATCAAACTTCCTTCGAAGTTCCCTACTTAAACCATCTTGGGCTATTCTCAAAAATTCAATTTCTGGCAATTGAAGTTTACATTTGTTTCTAGCCTTTTTGAATCTAGTAATAAATTGAGTAGCCTTCTCATCAAGCTGTATCTTAAGCCTTGCTAAATCAGCCATGGTAATCTCAGGTTCAATTTGATAAAACTGAGCATGAAACAATTCCTCCATTCTCTGCCAATTTGGAACTGACTCAGGAGGTAAGTTAGAATACCAATCGAAGGCTATTCCTGTAAAAGAGTTAGAGAATAACTTCAACTTAATGAACCCATTATTACCTAACTCTTTGCATTGAACAGTAAACCTAGCAATGTGTTCAATTGTTGACTGTTTACCATCCCCATGGAATAGAGTAAAATCTGGAATTTTAAACCCCCTAGGGACTTCAAACTGCCTATCTATCCATTCTGGATAAGGTTTTCCATACATTAGAGTTTGTACCCCCCGAGTTAGAGGTCCATAAACTTCTTGCATAAGAGCAAGTATTTCATCCTGAAGGGCAGGATTTTATAACGCCCCGAATTTTCATAAACATAAATAATACATAATCCGCGTGGAGGTCAACACCCTCCACGGTCAAGATCAAATTACATGTTCAAAGTCAACGAAAGTCAATGTTTAAGGCACCCGAATCAATTACATAACCAAATAGCCTTCACGAGTTTCTAGTAAAAAATACATGTATTACAAGTTAAACGTTCATCTTTTCAAAAATAATACTAGTCCAAGATGATCATGTAACTCGTCCGATTAGCTTTCAAAAGAATGAAGTCATGCATGCACATCCACATGCCAAGTCATGTTCCGCCTTGTTGAGCACTTGAAAATTATAAGGGTGAACTCACTAGCCCAGTAGGAAAACATCTATCGATTCTAAATGGAAATGAGATGCTCATGACGTGCAATAAGGAAAATAAACATGTGATAAGGTCCATAGGATCATATGAGAAGGGTAAGAATATCATAAGAATTGATAATCGCTAATACAAACCCAAATATGACTCCATCGTATCCGATAGGTACCCGACACGTCGCAAGTGTTCAAGACACCCTCATTGTATGCACTATTCATTTAAACCATTCTTTATACTCCGGGCATACCTTAAAGGCCCCATGTCATTCCGGGCATAGCCTCTCGGGCCCCGTGTCATTCCGGGCATACCCTTTCGGGCCCCGTGTCATCATTACCACATTTCCGTTGTCATTTCATGTTCAATAATGTCATCTCGGTGTCCATGCATAATCTCAACTCAATCCTATGCTCAAAATCCTAATTCGGTTGGTTATCGCCCAACTAGTGTCGTTAGATGTCAAACATGTAATACAAACTCCGAGGGAACTTAAGATAACATCGGATACGCTAAATTATACTCATGACACGCATCTCGAGGTGTTTTAAGTCAATTAGAATGAACATAATATGCACGTTGCACAAAACGGGCCAAAACGGGCCAAAACGGGTCAAAAGGAGCAAAATCACCTTTAAGAGGGTTTGGGTCGACCCAAAATGTGAGTTGGGTCGACCCAGAATGCTTACGAGCAGATTTTTAACAGTCCCCAGTATTTTTACCATAACTTTTCACACCAAACTCCGTTTTGGACGTATTATATATCAAAACGTAGGTAATTTGAAGAGCTACAACATTGTAGTTTTACAGTTTTCCCAATTCTGCTTTGATGTTGCCCCAAAAACATAAATAGTGACCAGTTCTAGCAGATTTTCACCCATGGTGGGGGATTTCAACCCAACTCAAATCAAACCCACAAATTAACTAGGAAATCACTTAGGAAATGAGTAGAACAACTCCACATCAACATGGTAAGACTAGAATGCCTCCACAAAGGCCTAAATCAAGGATTAAGAGTAATTAAACAAGAGTGAGGATAATACACACACAAACATCAAATTTGCATTGAAAATTGAAGGATGGTCCTACCTCTTGGGATTTAGACAAGAAAACACCTCCAATGGGGAAACCCTAGCTCAAGCTCCAAACTCCAAGCAAAACTCTTCAAACACCGGGGTGAAACGAAAGCATCAATGCGTAGAACACGCGATTTTAGGAAGCTTTTGTGAAGGAGTTAAGGTTGGAAGGGATGGATTGACTTGGGTTGGTGAGGAGAGTGAAGGAAGAAGTTATGGAGGAGAGAGAAGGAGGGGAGAGAGCCGGCCAAATTTGGGGAAGAATGGTCTCCCTCTCTCTCTTCTCCTACACCACACAACACACACCTATCTCTAAAATTACATCCCAAGTCCAAATGTGACTTGTGTAAACCAAACACACCTCAATCAACCTATATCTCATCAACACCCAAACACTTAGTCAATATTGTCATTTCGTTCAATTTCTCACATTAACCCATTGTTATTTACGAAAAATAAATATGAATTTCCGGGTCTTCACAGATTTCCTCCTAGATGAACTCCTGGATTAATAGATTGTTCCCAATTCATATTTCTAGGCATATGAGTTTCTGGAAAACCTTCTACAGGACCATCAAATGGCCTATGCTGTTTGAAACCTCCTTCTTGCTTTGTTAAATGTTCATAAAGATGGTTCGAATGAATCCTTCCCATTTCTAGTATTCCTGGATACCTAGGAACTCCTGCATCTGGTATAGAACTTCTCAAATTGGTCCTATTTGACATATGGTTTCCTGGAGTAAAATTATACTCATCAAACCCAAAATTGTCATTTGACAAACTCTTATTCCCATCTAATCCCTTAAAATTGGGTTCCAAAAGGAACATTCGTAACTTGCCAAAATGTCTTCTTAAGTTTAGGCATTTGATTATCACGAGTCCTTGTTGGTTCATACCAAGATTCTGGTATGTCATCCACATTGATGGGCTCTTTCCCTGACCTTGTTCTAAACTTACTTGAACTAGCCTCTTCTTTATCCTTTTCAGGCAAAGATTGTGGTCCATTTTTAAGTTTTGATTAATTAGAATACTGTTCTTCTAATTTTTGAAACATAAGTTTCTAGATTTGAGCCATTTCCTAAAATGTGGCAATCATTTTAGCAAACTGATTAGATGAGACTCCTTTTCCAACTTCTGGGTCGTTAGGGTCATTTACTTGCAATGTTTTATTCTTCCTAGTATACACTTGAGAAACCTGGCCAATTCCCCTATTTGGATCTTGACCAATACGAACTTCTAGGCCTATTGGAGGACCTTCACCTTGTTCGTTCTCTTTAGGATTGACATTGTTCTCCTCTTCTGGCGTTTAGCCAATTTGAGAATCATCTGCTTGTTTCCTAAGTTTTGGAGCCATTTCAACACTTTGGTGTCCCATCGGGCGTGCCAAAAAATGTTTGAGCTTTTTCACTTCTTTGATTTAGAAAATGATTAAGTGCGAGCGTGCCAAAGAAAGATTATGTATCTTCTTTCTCAGATTAAATTTGGAAACCCAAAACTAATCAGACAATTGTGGTTAAATGGTTCAATTACCTCAATTAAGATGATTTTTCTTTCAAAATGAAGAAATACAAACCAATTTTACTTAGGAAATTAAAGAACAATAAAGAAACAAGATACTTTGATTAACAAATCAAAAGTAAACTTACTTCGAAATCTTCTTCAACTTCAAATAGAACAATAACAAGAACTTCGAACACTGGATGATTACAACAATTATTCCTAACAACTACTTTTCCTAAACTACTTCGAACTGAGTTCGAATTCCTAAAACTACAATTCTAACTGCCAAAGAACAAACCAAGCATCATTTTTTATTGCTATTTGTTGAAGATTTGTCCGGGGCTTTTTCACTCTTCTACTTCTTCTATTTATAGATGATGCTTGTTGTTTGAACTTCCCACCTGTCTTCTTGGCTTCGAACTTCATCATTGCATTTTTAAAAGTCTGTTGCTTCCCTCCTGAAAGATTTTGAATTTGAATTTGCATGGTTACTCATTCAAACCCATGATTTAAGATCAAAAAACAACTTCCCTCCTTAATCCAATCTGCTTCACATATGATTGTTTCAACTGCTAACTGATCAATCTTACACATGTATTTTATCAACTGCTAATTGCCTATTCTTACACGTATGTCTTTATCAATTGCCAATTGTCTATGTGTAACAATATAACAACTGTCAATTGTCCATTCTTACACGTGTAACAATACAATTTTCATGTCTTTTGGCAGTTTATAATGTAACTTCGAAGCCGTTTATCATTTGTCTTTGGATTATTTTCTGGCTATAACTGCCAAAAACTATTTCTTAAAATCAAATGACTCAACAATGTCGTGTTGAAGGCTATAACTGCCAATAACTGCCTTTTGAATTAAAGGACACAACGATGTCGTATTGATCTTTCTTATAAACAATATGATCCAGTACTTCCCACTAGGCTGCATATTACCAACGTTTGGTATTTCTGTATATGTGTCTGTGAGTTACTGGATGTGTTACTTTTAAATGTAACCAGGTGTGCATCTCTCTCCTGTTGCCACAAACAATGCACGGGTTGTCTTCCACGAAGTTGGAGATTGCTACATCGAGTTTCTCATTTTTCTTATGGGAGAGAGGGAGGGAGGAGGGGAGTGAGGATAGGGTTTTTTTTTTACTATAGTTGGGGTGTATATATAAAAGGATGCATGGAAATGGCGGGAGATCACCACAAGTGTTCCATTTTCCCCTCCAAAATGGTCCCCAGGTCCTCCACGCTGTCGTTTTGGTGTGTTAACGTGCCACATCAACTTTTTTCGTTTGAAAATTGATGGAAACAAACGGTATGGGCCTAATTGATACAAATGTGTAAAGTTCAGAGGTTTAATTACCATTTAGTAAAGTTCGAAACCTTATGGGACATAGCGGTTAAAATTCAGATGTTTTTTTTAAATTTTCCCTCCTAAGTTCAAAATTTGACAAGCTTTTGGGACTCACAAGAGTGAAATCCTTGTAAATCCTCTAATCCTAGTGTGGATAGGTTGTTCTTGGACCAGAGAACAAAATAGTCGAAGCGTGTTTAGGCTGGCCCGAACAATCCACGGGGAGAAAATAGGACTGGCCCGGAGAGCACACGAAGTTGGTAAGGAGTGAGGTGACCTCCGTCAGCATATCGCTCGTGCCCAAGATCACACGATTCCCAACGGATACTTTTATATAACGGCTAGTTCTCCCCCGTTCCCCTTTCCCAACCCTCTCTCTCTCTCTCTGTGAGAATTCACTGGCAACCCAAAGTGCTTTCTTTGCTAGTTCCTCTCTCTCTCTGGAATTTCCAGCGATCAAAGTGATTTTTCCAACAACTCAAAAGAATTCACTTTGTCAATCAAGAAACGGGTCAGAAGGCCGGCTCTCAACCCAAAACTACATATATAGTCACCGATTGTTCCGATCAAGAAGAAAATCATCATGTTGAATGCTCCTAGTGACAACAACTTTCAGGCAAGAGGGTTTTCAACGCCGCCGGGGAAGTGGAAGCGGTGGTCGCCGGGGTCTCCCGTGAGGCAACCGCAGTCGGAGAAGAAGCCTCGGGCCAAAACCGATCGCTTCCACGTCATTCACAAAGTTCCCGCCGGTGACTCTCCCTACGTCAGGGCCAAACACGTTCAGGTAATTTCTCTTTTTGACTTAAAATTGTTCTTTTTCCTTTCTTGGCCGGTTTGAATTGAATCGTGTTTTAATTGTTGAAATTGGGGTGTTTCTTTTCCAAGAACGTTGTTTTATGGGGTTCAAACATGTTCAGATAAGTTGAAATTTTTTAGTATAGCTTGTTCTCTCCAATCAACCGAGCACGCACCTGAAAAGTTATGGTGAGAGTTGATTGAATACATTATTCTGTCAGAGTTGATTGAATACATTATTCTGTCCAAGTTGTTAAGAAGTCCTATAATTCAAAACAGAACAAGTTGAAAACAGATTGAACGTTCAAATCAACGCTGAATCGCTGATAGTTCTTTTGTATCAGCGGGAAAAAGTTTCCGTTTTAGATCTTAGATTCTTTGGTGAAAAAGTATTTTCTTGAGTTTGGGAGGCAGTTAAATTATTTCATCCTTGTCTATTTGCCCATCACCATTGTTTTGTGCTTTTCAAATCAGGTTCTATGTTCAACTCAATGTTGAATTGATTTCGTGTAGAGATTTTAGGGTTCTTTGGCCAATAAAGTAGTCCCGTACTTTTGTCTGATGTTTCATGTGTTTGGGAGGTAGTCGGTTATTTCACCGTCATCTACTGCCAATCACCATTCTTTCGTGTTCCTTTGAACACAGGTGAAAATATTCATATCAATGTTGATTGCTGATCGTTCTTCTCTATTTGTACCAAACGATTACGCCTTCAGATTTTTAGCTCTTTGTAAAACAAGTAGCACCTTAAATTTGTCTGATGTTCGGCGTGTTTGGGAGGAACTTTGAGTTATTTAATAGTTACCTATTTGCCAATGGCTGTTATTATGCATGGTTTTGATCTTAAAACTTTCTAACAGCTGATAGAGAAGGATCCTACCAGGGCAATTTCCCTGTTCTGGGCCGCAATAAATTCTGGTGATAGAGTTGATAGTGCCCTGAAAGACATGGCAGTTGTGATGAAACAATTGGATCGATCTGACGAGGCGATTGAGGCGATTAAATCCTTTCGTCATTTATGCCCCCTTGAATCCCAGGAATCTCTTGACAATGTACTCGTTGAACTTTACAAGGTACAACACATTCCTTTTGAAAATTAGTGAGTTCTGAATCTGTACCAATGAACGAACATCGATAAAGCTGCTGGTCTCATTATGTAACTGTTTACTTTGTCGTATACGTGCTTGTGGGTGTCAGTCGGAAGGTTCAAGTGTTTGGCAGTTTGATTTTGATTCATAGCATTTGTAGATATCAAAATTGTCCATAATGTAGTTATTTAATTGTCTAACAATTACGAATCTTTTGATGGTAACGTTCCTATCTCCATTTCATACCTTACGCAGTGTTTGAATCAATCTGAGGATGCAAAGCTTATAATCTAGATTCGCTATTTTTTTTGATAATTAGTGCAAATAGCCATCAAAATAAAGAGGGATAAAAAATGAGAGGCCCTGATCAAGTACATTCGCTTATGAATTGCGTACATGATAATACGAGAGTGAAAGTTTAAGTATTAGTCCTTGACCTTTTGTAGTTATGAACACATTTTTTGTGATTGAAGCAAATATATGTATGTAAATGCAGAGATCTGATAGGATTGAAGACCAGATTGAAATGCTTAAGCGTAAGGTGAGGGCTATTGAGGGAGGCATGGCATTTGGTGGGAAGAGATCAAAATCTGCTAGATCTCAGGGGAAGAAGATTCAAATAACAGTTGAACAAGAGTATTCAAGGTGCATATTGCTGGCATACTTATTATTTTTATTTTTAAACCCTAATCCTTATTTCTAGGATTCATCTGATTTCAACCGATGTAGGTTATTGGGGAACTTGGCATGGGCATACTTGCAGCAGAATGACTTCAAATCTGCAGAGGAGCTTTATAGGTATGTTCTTCATGCATCACTTATCATAGGGAAAGAAGAAGAAAATCTAAAAACATTATTGTTCACAATCAAAATTCATTAAAGGACAAAAAATGTGCCAATCATAGAAATTGTGGCAGTTGACAAAGCTTGAAAAATCAATATCAAATCAGTTTTACGTACAAATTGTGGTTTGAAAAATAGTATCGCGAAGCTTCAGAAAAGGGAACGTCAAAAACTAGAATCTTTATGGCATGGTGTCTCTGATGACAAAGGAACTTTCTCACTTCATTAATTGTCTTATGCAGAAAAGCCCTATCTTTTGAGGCAGATAAGAACAAGCAGTGTAATCTGGCAATATGCTTGATGCACATGAACAGAATGACTGAAGCTAAATTGCTGCTTCAAACCATACAAGCTTCACCTATAAATGGACAGTATGATGATTCACACCTTAAATCCTACGAGCGTGCTATGCAAGTGCTGACTGAAGTAGAATCAAAGTCTGGTGTTGGAAATGACAAAGAAACACCATCATTTGGACTTGGAAACTGTTCAATGTCTTCTCCGCAGACTTCATTTGTCGATGCATGGAAGAAAGGATTTTGTAGTGAAAACTTGTATGAAAGAAAAGCTAATTATGGCAGCAAAAGGAATGACAATTGTGTTACTAACAGTGAGGTAGGAACTGGTCCCTTCAACAAGAAAGCATATTATGTTTCTCCTGTTCCTGGTAGAGGAATCCCAATAGCCCCATTTACTCAACCAAGATGTTCATCGTCGTTTAGTCATGGGGATCAACAAAGGGCTTTTGGGGGAGATTTTGGTGCAGGCGGTTGTAGCCGTAAGTTGTCATTTGAGAAACAAATGAACCATCAAATTTTTGATGGGCGAATACCAGCTTTCGCGATGGAAAGATCAAAAGCAGCTTTGCGAAAATCAGAGATTGGTTCACCTAGTGTTGATGGAAATTGGAGAAAGACTACAGTGAAAGGAGACTTCGACAGAAACTATGGGGAAAATGATAGGCGCAAGAAATTGGAAGGAAGAGAGAAAGCTTTCTCTAATGGAGATTGGGATCACAAAACCAATATTTGTACTGCAAACATTGTGAGAACGACAGAAACAGTTGAGCTCAGCAATTTTGTGAGGAACAGCTCTGGAAATTCTGGTGATAGCCGCAACCCCATTGATTTGAATCCAACATGTAAAAGTAAGAAGAGTTGGGCAGATATGGTTGAAGAAGAAGAACAACATATGTTAGAATTTGGCGATGAGAATGTGAATTCAAACATTATTTGTCAGAATGTCACTCCACTCAATGAGATAGATAAACTGAGCCGAAAGATAGAATCTTTTGATTTAAAAGACAGGTATTACACTCAACCTGAGAGTGCTGCTTCATCAATTAACAGCGCAACGCGACGATCTTTGTGCTTTGATCAGCATCCGTTGGCTTTGAACTTTGAAGGCAATGATAGCTCTTTGCTCGTAAATGAAAGGGAGGGTATATCAGGGAATGGCATCAAATTATTGAGGAGAAACAGGTTGCAGGTGTTCAGGGACATAACTGTTTCTTCTGAAAGTCCACGGCCTTAAAGGAATTCTGTATAGAAACAAGAGTACCTACCTACCTCTATACCCCTAAAATGCATTGTTTAGCAGTTCAAAAGTTTTTTCATTAGGTTCTAAATCAGCAGTGCTGTTGTATGTTCTCTTCTCGACGCTCTAGCATTTTTTGTGTGTAGCTTTGTATATTTGGTATATGTAATGAACCCTGTTGCAGACTTTGTAATGAAATTTAGAGCTTGTAGTGACAATAGGAAATAGAAGTACAAGGCTTTTTGACAACTGGTGTAGATAATAACCATTCTTGCAACTAAGGCTCCGTTTGTTTGAGGTGGAAAACATTTTCTAAGAAATAATTTCCATGGAAAAGATAAGTCAACGGAAAACTTTTTCCGTGGTTAACAGAAAACCTATCTAAAACCAATCCTTCAAGATGAAAATGATTTCCTAAAAAAACAGGCGGAAAACATTTTCCGCGGAGAAATGCTAGGATACACTACTCATACACACCAAATGCACACCAAGCTGATGTGGCGGATGAGGAGCCGACTGTGGGGCCACCCAAAAAATAGGTTTCTTCTTATCCGCTACATCAGCTTGGTGTGCATGAGTGGTGTACCCATAGTTTTTTCCTTTTCCGCGTAGGGAGCGACTCCCTCGTCAATCGATGGCTCCCATTTTCGTGTTGTTTGAACTCGATGAAACTTGGTAAAAAATCCCTAACAGATTTTCTTCTCTGAGTTGAAGGACACACGCACCGTTTGTCATTTTCTCGTGAATATTCGCTTCAAACTCGGCATACTGATGTCCGTAGTCCTAGATTTAATTCAAACTGGAGTATTATTATTCATGCTATGAAGCTCTCTTGATTTAGTCGAATTTCACGAACACGAAAACTAATATTCTGGTGAATATTGACAGATATTCATGCAATGTATATTAATGTTCTAAAGCCCAAATCTTAGATTAATGAACACGAAGACAAGATTATTCTTCCGAATATTCACTGGTAATTCAAATTATTCGGCTTCTAGAGTAATAACATCTTGAATTAGTAAAATCTTTCCGTAGGCGAAGATTTGGAAATTACAAGTAGGAGTGTCAAAGGGGTGGATTGTAAATGGGCCGAGTTAATACCCAATTGGCTATGAAGCTCAAATATCTAAACCCAACTACCCATTCATTTAAAATCATATCCGACCCGCTCATTTGCCCGTTTATTCCCCCGGCTACTGTCACAAAAAAACACACACACTCTCTGTCTCATAGTGTCCGCATAGCTTCTTCCTCTATCAAAGTGGGAGTACTTGTGCTACTCAGGAGTGGTGCAAAGCGACGTGGTTTGGTAAATATGTTGTAACATGGGCCTTCATTCTTTGATTGGCTATGCAGCACAAAATGAACACTGTAGAGGGCAGGATTCTGGGATCTGTATAACGCCTCTAAACCTGCAAGACAGAGAGCCGTTAGAGCACCTTTGCCCTTCGTGGCAAAGGCCCTCCGATGCTTAAGTTAGTAAGAGGATACTAAGTA
>JAXBDA010006998.1:0-18966 GCA_036023075.1 Gaultheria prostrata
GGAGAGCTAAAGCGCCTTTAGAATTGGTGCATTCTGATATTTTTGGCCCTACCAGAACACCATCTCTTGGAGGAAAAAGATATTTTCTCCTTTTCGTTGATGATTATACAAGGATGATGTGGCTTTATATCCTTGACAAGAAATCATAAGCTTTTCCTGTATTTCTCAAGTTTCAAGCCTTGGTGGAGAGACAAAGTGGAAGACTAATAAAGACACTTCGGACGGATCATGGTGGCGAATACATCTACACTCCATTCTTGGAGTATTGCAAGGAGAAGGGAATCAAGAGGCAACTTACAGTCCGGAAAACTCCTCAGCAAAATGGAGTAGCAGAAGGGAAGAACCGCACGATTGCAGAGATGGCTCGAAGCATGCTTAAAGGCAAAGGTCTACCTAACACATTCTGGGCTGAAGCTGTCAATACTAATGTCTTCATCCTCAACAGATCTCCCACGAAGGCAATACAAAACAAAACACCATACGAGGCATGGTATAAGGAAAAGCCACAGGTAAATTTCCTCAAGATTTTTGGATGCATTGCATATGCATTAGTTCCCTCAGAACAAAGGGAAAAATTTGACGAAAAAGGGGAGAAATATATTTTCATTGGATATAGTGACGAGTCCAAGGGATATCGTCTCTATAATCCAAACACAAATAAATTTGTGCTTTCTCGAGACGTGATATTTGATGAAGCTGCTGCATGGAAATAGGAGGACAATTCCTTCCAAAAGCAAAAGTTTTTTTAGCCTTTTGATGCAGAAAATGGGCAAGGAACTTCGACTCCGAACCCAAGTCCAAACCAAAGCCCACAGGCCGGCCCAGAGAGCTCATCATCGGAGGATCCCAGTCCAACAAGGAAGGTACGTTCTTTATAGGACATTTATGACTCTTGTGATTTTGCCTTCTTCACATGTGAACCACAGAACTTTGAAGAAGCTGCTAGTGAAGAAATTTGGAAAAAGGCAATGGACGAGGAAATTGCAACTATCGAGAAAAATCACACTTGGGATCTCGTGGAGCTACCGAAAGACAAAGACGTAATCGGGCTCAAATGGGTCTATAAGACAAAGTACAAAGAAGATGGATCAATTCAGAAACACAAAGCACGATTAGTGGCAAAAGGCTACTCACAGCAGCCTGAAGTGGATTTCAATGAAACATTTGCCCCGGTCGCTCGCATGGAGACGATCAGAACAGTTCTAACTTTGGCGGCACAGTACGAGCTTCCAGTATATCAACTTGACGTCAAATCAGCCTTTCTCAATGGAGAGCTAGAAGAAGAAGTTTATGTGGAGCAACCGCAAGGCTACACTATCAAAGGAAAAGAAGACAAGATGTACCGACTTCGGAAGGCACTCTATGGCTTGAAGCAAGCACCTAGAGCCTGGAATAGCAACATTGACAAGTACTTCTATCAAAATGGTTTTGAAAGAAGCCGAAGTGAACCCTCACTCTATGTCAAAAAAGGAGGTACGCAAGACTTTCTTATTGTTTGCTTATATGTTGATGATTTAATCTACACAGGCACCAGTACATCGATGCTGGAAGAATTTAAAAAGGCCATGATGAAGGAGTACGAGATGACTGATCTCGAGCTTATGAGATATTTTCTCGGCATCCAAGTAAGGCAATCCAAAGGAGGGATTTTTATCTCACGAGAAAAATATCTTGAAGACTTATTGAAGAAATTCCGCATGAGTGACTGCAAGCCAGTTTCTACTCCATTTTCTCTAAATGACAAGTTGCAACTGAACGATGGAGCAGAGAAAATCAATGCTACGGCCTACAGAAAATTGGTCAGTTCGCTCAATTATCTCACTCATACAAGGCCCGACATTGTATATTCTGTGAATCTTATTTCCAGATTTATGCACGAGCCGAGCAAGCTACATTATGCCGCAACAAAACGGATTCTGCGTTATCTTCAAGGGACGAAGAAAATCGGCATCAGGTACACGAAAGAGAATGACAACAAGCTTATTGGCTACACCGATAGTGATTGGGCTGGATCAATCGATGATCGAAAGAGCACTTCTGGTTACGTATTTTGCTTGGGATCTAACATTATCACTTGGAGTTCTAAAAAACAAAGGACAATTGCTCTGTCATCGGCAGAAGCTGAATATATTGCAGCTACAGATGCAACATGTGAGGCTGTATGGCTCAGAAGAATTCTTTTGGACATGGAGCATAAAGAGGAAGGTCCTACAATCATCTATTGCGATAATATGTCAGCCATAGCAATGAGCAAGAATCCAGTTTTTCACGGCAGGACAAAGCACATAGAGCTCCGACATCACTTTATCAGAGACTTGGTGCAGAATGGAGAAATTCAGCTTGAATTTGTCAACACGAAGGAGCAGCTAGTTGACATTATGACCAAAGCAGTGGCCGCGGAAAAATTCTCTCAATTTCATGAAGTCATGAAGATTACAAATTAAGGAGGAGTGTTAAAAAGTAATTTGTAATCTTTCAATTAAATATCTAGAATTGTGTAGAACTTTAATTAAATGTGTAGAATGTCTAGAAGCAAAGTGTAATGATGACCTTTCTAGATCTTTTTGTAATATGCACGTGTAGTCCTAGGCTAGGATTTTCTAGACAAGAAAGTGGGACCTTCTAGACTAGAAGAAGGTCGGTTGATTGAGTTCTATAAATAGAGCATCCAGTGTATTCCTTGCTGTACCAGAAAAGTGATAAAAAAGCAATACAAAAGTTCCTCCTTTATTACACTTTCCACCCTTCCTTTATTACCAATTCACACTCCACTTGTCCAAATTCTCCATAACTTAATCTAGCACCCCAACAGTTATACCCCCCCCCCCTCTTCCCCTTCTCTCTCTCTCTCTCTCTGTTTTGTTCTACCGACTCTCTGGTTGCCTTTATCTTATTGTTTTTCTATCTCGTTGACTCAACACAATTTCGTAAAGCTGGATGAGCTTTTTCTCCAAAACCATTTTATAATGCAGCATATCATGATAAACATACAAGATGAAAATATAGTTATAAAGCAATACCATATGCAAACTTGTAAGTGTATGTTGCATTCATATTTGAAATGCATGCACATTTGCTGCCCACAAGGAACCTTCAAGAAATAGGTTTGTATTCCCTATGTCGTGGAAAGTTTGACACTTTTATACTTTCGGTTATCCTTAGGGATGGCAATGGGGAGGGTAGGGGGTGGATACCACTACCTCCATCCCCGATCCACATCCCCATACCAATCCCCATCCCCTCCCCAAGCTCCACCGGGGATTTCTTTTTACCCTCCATCCCCGACCCTAATGCGGGGAACGGGGATCCCCACGGGAATTCGGGGATCCGAAAATTACATTTGGCTGTTGATTATTGTCTTCTACTCAATTTTTTTCAAAAAAAAAATTGTCTTCTACTCAACAACAATTATATTAATACCATCATATTTCCAAACTAACTAGCATTTACTAAGCATTAGTCAAGTTAATTACAACCCCAAGACCCAACTGGAAAATTTGATGAATCTCAACGAAAAAATACGATCTTTGGCGACGGTTGTGGACTGTGGTTTGTGGAAGTCTGGAAGAGTTAGAGACGAAAATTGGAGCGATTGTGAAGAGTTTGAGACGAGGTGGTAACCCTAAGTGGCGAAGCCCCTAACTTTAACAACTTATTCCGAAAAAAAAGAAGAAAAACTTATAATTATAAACTTATACTCCCTCTGTCCCAATTTGTTTGCTCGCTTTGGGAAACGTGTATTTTTGTGGATGTTAAAAAATGTACTTTCGTAGAATATTTTTAATTTTTTTTACATATGAGCACTTTAATTTGGTATAAAACAAATTAAAAATTATATAGAGAAACATATTTTGTAGGGGTTTGAAATTGCACGTATTCCCATTGTGAGCGAACAAAATGGGACGGAGGGAGTAATATATAATATAATACACAAATATAAAATATTATATATATGTGAATGAGGATGCGGGGAGGGGAGGGGCGGGGATCGAGGAGGGGACTGACAATACCATCCCCTACCCGATCCCCGAACTTTAAAAAAAAAATCCCCATCCCCTACCCGATCCCCGAAAAAATCCCCGAATCCCCTACCCATTCGGGGAGGGGATGGGGCGGGGAGGGGCGGGTCGGCCGAGATTGCCATCCCTAGTTATCCTATGAAACATGTCCAACTTTTGAAAAGTCAAAACAATGCTTAATATACTTCCCATTTCACCTTTTTCTTTTTCCAAATAAAATTAAAAGCTGAGGCACAAAATTTTAACCACAAGGGTGATAGTGAAAAGTTAGTGATTCCAACCATAAAAACTTCTCCCTTAAACGTTGCATTTTGTATAAGTGTCAAACTTTATAGGACGAAGGGAGTATCTGCATTTGATGTGACTTTAAGTTGCGTAACAACCATTGGTCACAAAGCAAGAGATACCAAAAGTAGTATTTCGACAAAGCTATGACATGCTATGGTAGGGAAAAAACAACAATCCAAACTACAGGAAATGAAGGGTCATCTTGAAAAACACAACCCATCTATTCCAACCATCATTATTGCAGAGAACAATTATCTCAATGAATTATTTGTATGTCCAGTTAATATGAGGTAGAAAAACACTAAAAGATGCTCACCATGTACGATGGTTTCTTCATCCTCAAAACAAGTCCCATTTTTCAGCACATGAAGTTCCCAATTCATAGTGACATGTACGATGGTTTCTTCATCTTCAATTACAAATTATTGCATGCAAAGCTTGACATCACATAGCCACATCACGAGGAAAACTCCGAGTTGTATTAACCACTGAAATCCAAATCATGAAATACCCCTCTCACAAACTCAGAAGTCAGAACTCAATCATTCAGTTCTCTCACTCTCGGTTCTTTTCCACACCTCTCCTTCACACCCCATACATGTATACATGTACAATGAAGAGGAAGAAAGAACAAAAGCAAAAAACTGTCCGCAGATTTGGGAGGACCCCTTGGATCTCTTCTCAGAACTTTTTAAGACCACAACTTGTGCTGTCCCCATCACCAACTTGGAATAATTCTATAACCACATCATAGATCCTTTGTCTTGACCATCTGTTTCTGGCTGCATGAAGTTGGATTTTCCTTTACCCTTCTGTGTTTAAATGGGGGCCATTTGTGTCCTAACTAATGTGAAATCTTTATCTTTTATGCTCTTCATTCCCCTTCCCAGACACCCATTAATGGGTACCAGGCGTTTTTTCATTTTTTTTAACCTTCCCAAAGCTTGTTCTTCGTGTTGTTGAATTGGCATCACCTCAATGACTTTTTCGAATGATTTCACTTCTAATATTGCCTGATCTTACAAGGCTAAGCAGTTAAATATGTAAAAGTATTGAGACATTAGGTGAAGTTACAATGCATCAAAATGTATTCCCACAAAAAAGGAGTTCACAGTTTCCTCACCCGGAGTGTAACACCATGTTCAGGCTTTATAACTAAGCGGAACACACGAGAAGTCGATATTCTGGAGAGAGTGAGAAACTAAACCTCAAAAGACTGAGAGATAGAATCACCTTTAGTTCAAACATGGCAAAGTATTGGCCTGCACACATGCGAGGCCCAGCCCCAAATGGCACATAGGCCTGTGGAATTTTGCAAGCACCAGGAGTTTCTTGTGCAAACCTTTCTGGTTTGAACTCGTGTACATCAGATCCCCATAGGCCTGGGTTATGATGGAGTAAAGGTATTGGAATCTGAAGGTTGATGCCTTTTGGAATTTGGATGCCTCTGAAATTTATCCGGCAAGGTTTCTCTTTCCACAAACGCTACTGGAGGGTAAAAACGCAATATCTCTTGAATCACAATAGTTAACTGCCAATTACAATCATTAGAAAGTAAGCTGGAGAGTATGGGAGAGCATAACTATTACAATCAAGAATTTAACATCACTTGATAAATAATTATCGTGGTACTATTTCTTGGTAATAATTATTGTAGTACTATTTCTGAGTACTACATCGGTTTTTGAGTTAAACATAGAAAACGCCTCTCATGAAGTTTACGCAATGTTGATGCTTTTGAGTTGTAAGCCGGGGTTGTTGTATGTTTTATGTGCGGGGTGTTGGATTTTTTTCTTTCTTGTCCACCTAATTGTACGAGGGTAATGCCGCTTGTGCTCTCTTAAAAAGTTCTCGAATATGATTTCCCTTTACACAAGAATGTAAATTGAGTGTATTCCTAGCTTAAGAGCATCTTGCTGGAGTATGTGATAATAGATTAGGTCAATGGAAAAGATCAGTTGTTCGCAGTTATACTTTCTTCTTCAGAGAAACATCAGTAATTGGAATACGCAGCCCTGCTTATTTCCATTGGCCTTATTATTGCTCATAATGTTCTGTCCCCTAAAGTTCTTTTTAGAGGAAATACATAAAACCTGTATACCCGTTTGAGTGAGAGTAAGCAAGACAGGTGTGACATATCCATGTTGGAAATCAGGCACTTCATTGGTTGACAAAAATCATATGGAGAAGAAGAAACCATCCACATAGATGTAGTATCCTTGATGTAATCTAGACAATGTGTATGGAGAAGAAGAAGCAAGACAGTTATTATAGCAATATCCTGATCAGATTACTCAGTGGTTCACTTATCTATCCAAGGCAAAGTTGTGTATCTTACAGAAATGTATGATGTCAATGCTCCAAAATGTTCAGATAGTTCTCCAAATTCATGGTTGACCCTTAAATTTTCTGAAAATTTGATGTTCTAGGGATCTGTCAAATTCAAAATCACTTGTCATATGTCATATTATGGCATCAGAAATATATTCATGGCAACATCATCGTCCTGGTCCTTGATCAAGCCAAAACATTTCTGTTTTTATTCGTATAGGCCGCACATGCAGTCCGTCCCTGTGAAGAAGTTCTGCGTGGTTTCCCATCTGCATAGATCAGTAATTGAACACACCGATCAAAGTGAGAAGTATTTGTCAAAATTTTAAGATTTTGCAGATGGAAATCGTAATCTAGGTCTTTCAATATAAATATCGTAAACGAAAGCTTTAAAAAAAAAAAACTTAATCCCTTCTCCCATTATCAAGGGCCAAGAATGAAGTGAAAATCCCACGGCATTATTTTCATTCCCGAAGTGTAATCAAAGTTCTCTTAAGAAAGTGTCAACTTAATGTTCAGTTTTCATGCAGATTAAAAAAAAATACCTGAAGTAATTACAACTCCAAGCTCTTCGTCTTCTAAATTCCATATCTTCATCTTCCAGTTCAATGAACAATAAGAGCTATTAAACCAGCTTGGGACACACATAAAATAGGCATCGTAACTTCAGATTACAGAAACACCACGCATTCTCATGCTCCACAAATTGCAAAAAAAAAAAAAAAAAAATTAGAAAGGAATTAGAGGCAATACTACAAAGTCAAGGACTTTGATGATTAGACTAACCCTTTATTGAGGTTAATCGATGACTTAAAAATGGTTTTTTGGCTGTTTTTTCATCGAACACGTAGTGGTCAGTAACGGATACTGATATACACAAAGAAGACGATGTTGCGAGTACATATTCATGAACACGCATGCTCAATCGAGTACACAAAGAACAAATCAAAACCTCACCAAACAAACAAAAATTATGGTCAACCTTCAATATATGAAAATCCCAGAAGCATTTAAGGAAAAAATCTAAACCAAAAACCTAGAATCAAGATTACATAACGTCATTAGCTGATGGGTTCATCGGGTAACAGAGGTACATGAACCAAGGGATGCTTCATAACTGATGGCATTCTCAATCAATCATGGAGGCTCACGACATAATTCTGCTTTTGGTGTATTATTCTTCTTCTTCCTTTTCCTTGTTTTCCAGGGCCAATTATTCTTCCTTCTCTTGAAACCGCAATTATGTCTTCATGTATGGATCACTAATAAGTGGATGCCATTCAAAATCCAGGTTATCAATTAGAATACGGACCACCTGCGTACTTGTGCCCTTGAAAATCAACATGGCATATACATATTGAAACTTGAATTGCTCAATCCATTCAATGTTGTTAACCACTGAATAATCAGAACTTGGAATAATGAAAAAGGAAGCAAAATCCTACTTTGACTGTCTAAAACAATCCAAGTTATTGTAAACATTAAAGAAGAAATAGATGGAGAATGAGATTAAAATCAGCAGCTTCTCCCCTAACCAGCAATTATATATCTGCTCCTTTTTTTTTTCCGAATCTGAATCGAATTCTTCCTAGTATGGAAAGTTATCTGATTCGAATTCTTCTGAGGATGGCTCTCTATGAAAGTATTCCGTGGTCCAGCAACCACCCTTGCCCATTTTAAAAATTTTCGAGGGGTTATAAAAATATCGTTCCACATCATATGCCGCTTCGTCTTTCAGCACTTCCACATATGTTGCTTCCCCTTTCAGCTCTTCCTCTTCCCAACCATAGTCGGTAGGTGTAATCAAACTTTCCTCGTGCTCAATAACATCTACATTGGGTTCCTTTGGTATTGAAATTCTCCTATAGAAACTCTTAGTCATATTGAATGCCCATATTTGCCAACCGTTGTCCCTGTCATAAACCTTAGTTAGAACTTCACCATTCTTTGTATAGCCTAATGGCACCAATGTATCATAAACCTTCAAGGTAACACAATCTGGAACGAAGGGCAGAATAGTCCAAGAATTTCTCACTCCATATTCTTTCATTAGCAATACCTCAACATTGCTTTCACTATAGCCTGGATGGACCAAGCGGGACATACAAAGGCATCCATCCAAAACTCCCAATCCACATACAATATCTCCGTCCTCACCTCTAGGCCGTGGCATTGGTACCTCCTCGAATTTATCCACATGTGCATTAAAGTAAATAATTTGGTGTGGTAAAAGGAAATAACTACCTGAATCGTCTTTCTTCGAAGCAAACCAGTGAAGATTTCCATTGACTATGGGACCCGAATTCACTGTAGGTACCACGTAGGGGAAGTCAATACGAGTCCAACTTTTGCTTCTGAAACTACCAACCACAACAAATTCGCCGCCGTAATCTGGAGTCTGATGGGCAAGCGCAAGAACAGCCTTGTACTCAGCACGGGTGGAGTCATAACAAAGCCCTGACCAAACTTCGTAATCTAGGTTACACAATCGGTCATATGCTAGCACTTTCTTGAAGAATCTAGTCAGTGGATTCCACAAGAACAAGTCCGCATTAATGTGCAAAAGCACCAGCCCATTACATGATCCCAAAATTCTAAACTGAATTACATTACACTGTTTTTCATAAGTATCACACATGTTCCGCCAAGGAACACAAACGCTTTTCACATGAACGTTTTCATTAATGGAGTGAGGCGAAAAGGTATGTGCTTTCAAGTCGGATACGAAGAGAACCGTCGGTGATCCAGTTTTTGTGGTGCATATGTTAGCGATAAAAGAACGCCATTGCTTGGAAACGCTGGTGAATCGGGAAATCGATTGGAGTGATAATCTTGAGAGCATCATCCAGTTGAAAACTGTTAACGGGCTAGGGCTTTGTTTTGTTTGTTGTTACCCTAGAAAACGTATTAAGAAGAGGAAGGTTGGGGGCTACTCATACATGCATGCTGGATATATATAGTCGGCTAGGGCTAACTTCAATGACTCCGTTTCTTGAACTTGGAACGGAGTTTACTAGTAGAGGTAGCCGGCTCTTAAAATCTAAAATTCCACATATTCTTACTAGAGCACTGCTCAGCCTACGACACTATCAATGATGATCCCGATGATCCAAAACACATTACATATCATGTTTGTATTCTTCAATGACTCCGTTCCTCGAAGTTGGAACAGAGTCAGGGTTTACAAGTAGAGGGAGCCAACACTTGAAACCTACAATTCCACATATTCATACTAGAGCACCGCCTGTGCCAACGGCATTATCAACGATGATCCAAAATACATTAAATATCATGTTGTATTTATGGGATTCAAATTCAATTATAATACAACATACAAAATTTAATCGTAACATCAAAAACACTTAATCGTAACATTCCGAGAATCTCCGTTGCTATGGGAAGATCCAAATCACGTAAATACGACCCTACATGCTCTACTAAAATGAATATTTTCTTTTAGCAAACCAAAATAAAACAAATTAAAAAATATAGTATTTGCGATCCTAATATGGTGCACCAAAAGCTTTAGGTGACAATATTTCTAGAGACCCAACCCAGAAAAATTGGTCTTAATTTTTTGATGGACTTGCTTATAATAAGCTTGTTTTATTTAAGCACAAACGAATGGGACATTTTATTCAAAGTACTTATAATAAGTTTACTGGGCGCGTTAAGGACAATCGGGTAGACAAGTTTAGTAATTGACCCGAGTTCAAACTTAAATTTTTGGATTGTTTAATTAGGAAGCGAGTTGAGCTCAACGCTAAAAAACTTGGCTTGTTCTTCGCTGTTCAAAAAAATAAAATAATAAACCATTCAGAAAATTAACAGGGCTGCACTCATTACGGGAACGGCTTGTTTATGAACAAGCCCAGCTCGAGCTTTAAAACTCATTTACCAGCTTGAATAATACAAAGTTCGGCTTGGGTCGGCTCGTTTTGTTGGTGCAAAATATGTTGCGGAATTTTTGGTGGCTAACAAGTTGAATTTTGTAGGTTAGACCCACCAGTGTATATATGAGGCCAAAGAAAGGAAATTGATAATTGTTAAACAGAGAGAGAGAGAGAGAGAGAGCACGAGACAAAGAGAGACTGAAACGGAAGGACCTTTTTTCTTATTTTATTTTCTGACTTTCACAATTCACATTCACATAAGAGTGCCTCATATAATACCTATGAGAAGCATGGGAGCCATGCTTTATCACTTATTAAAAAAACATGCTATCCTGACGCTAGTTATTACATGAACATGACTCATATTTGGGTAAGGCCAAGGTACATGCACTCATGTGCGTGTACCAAGCATTGACCTTACCCAAATGTCTCTTCCATGCACCGACACCTTAACAAAGATTTTTCGCAAATTACTTATTCGAAAACCCCACTTAATTTGTAATGCGGATCAGCAGAAAGTTTTAAACTGCTTCAGCTCCTCAGACAACACGGCTTTGGTACAAGTTGCTCGTTTGCATTGACAAACTTCAGTTGAATTTCTTCACTTCCGAGTGTGCAACACAGGATGTGTTTCCTTATTATCCCCAGTAACAAATGGATGCTGCAGATACAATTTTACGTGGGAAAAGGCAGGTGAGTCAATCCTTATTTTTCCCAAAATTTTGTGTAGTGCATACTACAAGAACAAGGAATAATCCTCTGTAGATGGCCAGTATTTCAATCTCAATATATGTATAAGAAATTGACATGTTAGCAATAGCATGCATACCTGCAGCAGAAATGATGCAGAAAGCCTTAGGTTTGGTTCCCTGCCAGTTCATTTGAGTCATAGAAGCATTAGAGAAGGAGCAACCTTGAAAACAGCAGTACAAGCTATCCACTCACTGATGGATATGTCAACAGATTGAGATTACAACTACGGACCAAACTGCTGTTATTTTTTTTTTTTTTCTTCAAGGGTACAAAAAGTGAGTGCATGAGAAGAAAGAAACACGATTTATAGGCACGAACATGCTGCAAACATTTTAACAAAAAATCTTTTGCCTCAACGGATAGATGATCAGGGATGGGAGGCTGAGATTTAGTTGTCTCGACATGGTATAGAGCGCAAACTGAAAAGAAACACAAATTGCTTTGGTTAATGCCTGAACTGCACATAGAGGTACTTTAGCAGAGGTAAGAAAAGATGGGGATTTTAAGTACCCCCTCATATTGGCTCCATGGAGGTTTCCTTGTGGCCATCTCAATAACAGTACATCCAACACTCCATATATCAGCAGCCAGAGCTGGAATGTTCAATATAAAAATAATGAACTCAAAGGATCACAAAGTAAGTAACTAAACAATGCAGTGTATAAGTAAGTCATTACATATGAAGACGGAGGGCAATAAATCGCAAAAAAACTAAATCTTCATAAGATGGCTTATACACTATCCAGGTAGTGGATACAAGGCCATCTTAAACCATTAAGATGACTTTCACAACGTTTGTTGTCAGTATAACTAGTAATTTATAAAAATCACTTCAAGCCGAAAATGAAAGGTTAATACTGCTCAGCTATAAGGGTATAGTTATGGTACTGAAATCACAAGCTGTGGCCCGTTTGACGAATTACTTCAGGAGCCATCCAATATCCCTTCACTGACTTCGCACCAGTTACAGTAGCCTGTAGTAACACACATGCTCAAGAATGGATTATTGCGACAGAAGGTCACCTTGGACGGAAGTTATAGAAACCATTAGAAAGGGGAAAAAAAGATGCACACCACGGAAATAGTTCTCATACCAATTCAACAACTTTCTTTGAGGCACGGAAGTCTGCAAGTTTTGTGTACCCCTTGTTATCAACAAGGATGTTGGCTCCCTGAAAAACGCATGCCCATAATCAAACCAGCTAAATCCAGACATGTAAATATGTTTAAACAGAGAGAGGGAGATCAATACAGAGTTCTATTCTTTAAAAACCATTTAGCAAGAAGGTGAAGCTACCTTTATGTCCCTGTGCATTATCTCATTCTCGTGAAGGTATTCCAAACCCAACAGCAATTGTTCGTGTACATTCTTATAACCTGTTAAGGATAAATATTCAAAGAGAAGTTTTAAACACCATGCACCCAGATTGAAATTGCACAGTTAAAAAGTAACACATTCAAGTTCCGAGGCTATTTCTTGGGTCTTCTCATAACCTACTTGGCACACAGCTTCTGCAATAAATTTAGATATACCAAACAGAAAATATGAAGTGCAATGAGCATATCTTGGGCTCCCAACAAAGGGCTAATTCAAGTACACTCTTATAATCTGCTTATTAGCGAAAGCAGTTTAAGAAAAAATTTGTAACCGAAAAGTGAAAACAGAGAATTCGACAATTTTTATTTTTTATTTGAACATCAAAATCCAACAAGTTGAATGACTGGAAATCACTTACAGATTCCGGCAATGAACCAAACTTTCCCAAAAGCGATGAGATTGATCCAACATGAACAAATTCCAACAAAATATTTAGCCATTCCTCCTCTCTTGCTGTCCCCAAGTATCTGTTTGAGGAAAAAAAGAAGAGAAAAGTACAGTAACACTCCTGCCCCAATATAGAAAGACAATTAATAACAAAAGAACATTCAAAGACCGACGATCAACAATCAACATTTGAATAAGACCTCAAATGCAATACTTACAACAATGTTTGGATGCGAAAGATTCTTTAGGAGCTTGACTTCAAGTTCTCTAATGTGGGCCTATTAAGCAAAATAATAATTATCAACAAAACTGTCTGTTGCAAAAATGCTTCAAACCATAAAAAGTACAAACCTCAGATTCCCCATAGTGTTAGTTTGGCAATCAGTTTCACAAATACTTAACTGAGTTGCAATTTCATTTTCTCAAGTTAGATGTATTTAGCTTAGAAATTGTAGGTCCTTTTTCTGTCTATGTTTGAATCCCTCTTAGGCTCGAGTGCTCTTGCCAACAAAACAAAGGTTTAAACAAGTCAAAGCAACGAAAGGTACACGTAGAAAGCTTCAAGGTACAAGTTCTATATCTAATGGCCCTTGGTTGAAGGTTTTGGAAAAATCAAGATTTAAGTGGGCCACATCAATTCATCTTGTTCTTGAGCCTATCCAGACATCTTAATTTACTCTATTGCACGTTTGCAGGCCGTTGATTGTGGAACTAGTGGTGTTGTGTTAAGTTGCAGTATAGTATTTGCTACTAGTTTGTCAATTGGGTAGTTGTCCTATTGGAGAAATTGCCCAAGCAAATCTGTAGAAGCGATTTAACCAATTTAAAAAACTTTAGATTTCGTAATACAAACTCAAAGTGATTCCCATTACACAAATATAGCTGTTTGATTAAAGCTGCAAACGTAAACAAAGCAACCGAATTTCACATCAACAAATCTGGTTCCTTACCTGTGACTTTGTCCTTTGAAGCATTGGATGCAATTGAAACCTGCATAGTCAAACACAACAGATATTAAAACGCAACAAGTCTAGGAACACAATTCAAAACACAACCTAGGACACAACTGTGCCCGGAGCCGTTCAATATATGTGGATACAATTGTGAATGGAATTGTGTTTTAAAGTCGTTTTCATAGCATTGCTATCAAGTATTACATATAAACCATGTGAATGTATGTAGTGATTAGAACACAATTCATCATCGGGGAATTTAAAATGTCCGGGAACTTCTAAATGGGGGTGTCTACAATTGCCCCTATTTGACAAGACTTAGCTGTCATTGTGTGATATAAGTCGCGTCAAAGACATAGACAACCCAATTTAAGCGTCCAGGGTATCCTTAAGCAAAAACCAAATACGTAAACATTCAATCCATGTGGTCGCGCACTTTCGAGCTGCCTACGTACCTCATTGTAAGGATCAGACCAGAGTAATTAGGAGAATATTCGTCTTGTGACGAATTGTAATTAGAGTTCTCTTGCATTGTGGATGAGTCAGGGAATAGGGTTTGTTGGTGTATGAAAAGGGGTTGGGGAGAGAGAGTAAGGGGTATTTTCATCCAAATTATACTTTTTGTCATAGATGAGGTGATGTGTATGGACATTTCTAAACGTTAGGGGATGTCCAAGGAAAATTGGAATAGATGAGGTGGTGTCCATTGAATTTAACCATAGTTTTTTGTGGTGTCGTGAATAGTGAAAATGGACAAGAAATATGGGAAGGAGCGAATACTAAAATGAATAACGGACTATGTCTTTTTTTCTGAAACCGAGAACAACAACGAATTCACCTTCGTGAAACCGAGAACCACAATGAATTCACCTTCGTAATACAACCTCCAAGTGGCAAACGAAAGAACAGTGACTCATCACCAGTGGAGTCATAGCAGAGACCAGAACGAAAGAGCATAGTCGTCACACAATGGATCAAATGGCGCCACCCTTCCTTGAAGAATGGATTCCACAAGCACAAGTCCACGCTGATACACCTAAGCTTTTGGGAACTAACGACAATGAACTACATGCTCACCTCATCAACACACAAGCACTTAGGATATTGGATGCTATGAATTACAGAAAATAAACGAAAGAAGTTGAGAGAGGGAAAGAGAGACAGAACACAAGATTTACGTGAAAAACCTCAATACGAAGAAAAACAACTTGAGCCACACAAATTCACTATAATCGAAAAATCAAAATCACAAATCTTCACTTTTCTCTCTGAGAACAGTTTTCTTTTATGAGAAACTCAGGTGAACCTTGGAAGAGAATCGATGGGCAATCTTGTGGGTATTTTCACAATGATTTGTTCTTGAATATTATTGTTTGGAAAATTAACATAATTCTGCTCTTCGTGTATTCTTCTTCTTCTTCCTTTTTCTTGTTTTCCCGGGCCAATTATTCTTCCTTCTCATGAAACCGCAATTATGTCTTCATGTATAGATCACTACTAAGTGTATGCCATTCAAACTCAAGCCTATCAATTAGAATATGGATCACCTGCCTACTTGTGCCCTTGAAAAAAAAAACAGCATATACATATTGAATACGGATCATTAATTCAATGCTATTAACCACAGAATAATCAGAACTTGGAACAATGAAAAAGGAAGCAAAATCCTACTTTGACTGTCTAAAACAATCCAAGTTATTGTAAAGATCAAAGAAGAAATAGATGGAGAATAAGATTAAAATCGCCAGCTTCTCCCCTAACCAGCAATTATATATCTGTACCCTTTTCTTCCAAATCTGAATCGAATTCTTCCTAGTATGGAATGTCATCTGGTTCGGATTCCTCCGAGGATGGCACTCTATGCAAGTATTCCGTGGTCCTGTAACCATCCTTGCCCATTTTAAAAATTTTCCGGGAGTTATAAAAGTTTTCGACATACACTGCTTCCCCTTTCAGCTCTTCCTCTTCCCAACCATAGTCGGTAGGCGTAATCAAACTTTCCTCGTGCTCAATAACATCTAAATTGGGATCCTTTGGTATTGAAATTCTCCTATAAGAACTCTTAGTCAATGCCCATAATTGACAACCATTGCCCTTGTCATAAACCTTAGTTAGAACTTCACCATTCTTTGTATAACCTAATGGCACCAATGTACCATAAACCTTGAAGGTAACGCAATCTGGAACAAAGGACAGAATAGTCCATGAATTTCTCACTCCATATTCTTTCATTAGCAATACCTCAAGATTGCTTTCACTATAGCCTGGATGGACCAAGCGAGACATACAAAGGCATCCATCCAAAACTCCCAATCCACATATAATGTCTCCGTCCTCACCTCTAGGCTCTGGCATTGGTACCTCCTCGAATTTATCCATATGTGCATTAAAGTAAATAATTTGGTGTGGTGAAAGGAAATGGCTACCTGAATCCCTCTTCGAAGCAAACCAGTGAAGATTTCCGTTGACTATGGGCCCCGAATTCACTGTAGGTACCTCGTAGGGGAAGCCAATTCGTGTCCAACTTTTGCTTCTAAAACTACCAACCACAACAAATTCGCCGCCGTAATCTGGAGTAATATGGGAAAGCGCTAGGACGGCCTTGTACTCATCACGGGTGGAGTCATAACAAAGCCCTGACCTAACTGTGTAGTCAATGTTAAACAGTCGTTCATATTCAAGCACTTTCTTGAAGAAACTAGTCAGTGGATTCCACAAGAACAAGTCCTCATTAATGTTCAAAAGCACCAGCCCGTTACATGATCCCAAGACTCCAAACTGATTTCCACAAGCGTCAGGAATGTTCAACCAAGGAATCCGCCAAGGAACATGAACGCTTTTCACATGAACGTTTCCGTTAATGGAATGAGGTGAAAAGGTATGTCCTTTCGATTCCGATACGAGGAGAACCGTCGGTGATCCAGTTTTTGTCGTGCATATGTTAGCGATCAAAGAACGCCATTGCTTGGAAACGCAGGTGAATCGGGAAAGAGAATGGGGTGATAATCTTGAGAGCATCGTTCCCTTGAAAACTGTTTACGGCTAGGGATTTTTTTTGTTTGTTCTTACCCTAGAAAACGTACTAAGAAGAGGAAGGTTGGGACTACTCATACATGCATGTTGGATTTATATATATAGTCGGCATGCTGGGGCTAACTATAATGACTCCGTTCCACGAACTTGGAACGGAGTTAGGGTTTATAAGTAGAGGGAGCCCGAGCCGACACTTAAAACCTAAAATTCCACATATTCATATTCCAGCATTGCAAAAAAAAGAAAAAGAAAAATACTAGAGCATTGCCCGGGCCTACGGCACTATCAACGAGATTCAAAACACATTAAATATCATGTTGTTTTATAGGATTCAAATTCAACTATAATACAACATACAAAATTTAATCATAAAATAAAAAACACTTAATCGTAACATTCCGAAAATTGTCGATTAAAAAAAAACATTCCAAGAATCTCCGTTCCTATGGGAAGGTCCAAATCATGTAAATACGACCCTACATGCTACTAAAATGTACATTTTATTTTAGCAAACCCCAAGAAAAATCAAATTAAAACATATAGTATTTGCGATCCTAGTATGGTGCACCTTAGCCTCTGAGGGTTGAACCACAAAAGAAAATTCCAAGTCTTTCTGTAACCTGAATCCATTACAAAAAAACTTGTTTTGGGGTCTCTCTACAATATCATTCTCATTTTTACTCTGTTTTCTCTTCGAATTGATGTGTTCTCCTAACTCTCTCTCAACTTTACGCCCCTCATACCATATTTCTTAGCGAGAAATCACTGGCCTTCATGTATCGAATGCTTCCGAATACACTTGCATTTGTGTCTGCATGTTTGCGTACTAGGCATTATTAGTTATAAAATTAAAAACTGGTCCAAGAGAACCGAGCCGTCCCTGATGCTTATTATGTATTTTTGGAAGCAAAAAATGAACGAATGAAGAACTATTGAGACCTTAGGTAGAGCATAAGGATTAAGGAGAGGCCACATCCAAGGCCAAATACAACCAGCAGCAAGAGCAATAGCAGAAACAAAGAGGCCTTGAATGGAGGAAATGCATGTGACCATTAGCTAGTAGTCCGAGTATTTACAGAACGAATTTATTTATTTAATTAATTTATTTATTTATTGTTCTAAGTTCTTACTATCCTATAGTGGCAATAACAGAAAATTATTCAGTGCAAAGTCTAAGCGTATGAATTCAACATCAATGTGTGGTGGACAAAGATGCAGGATTCCATCAACATTCATATGCAAGCTAAACAAAACCAGAAAGCATAGGAAGCAAGGGATGCGTCCGCAGAAGAAGAAGTACTAAAGAGATTGGCAGTAAATCGATACTATTGAAAATCCTTTACTCTTATTCCATGTTTTTTTTTTGTCAAAACGATAACAGATGATATTATTGATGAATACCAAGACATCAAAAGGACTCTCCATCCCTTGATAGGGAAGGAAGGAGCCAATCTGGGAGGGACTCGGTCCACCGACCATACCCCGTCCCAATAAATCCTTTACTAGCTAAAGAATGAGCCACACAATTGGCAGATCGATAAGTAAAGGAAAAAATGCAAGAATGAAAGCTCATAGACAAAGTTCGCACGTCGCTAATAATAGCTCTCACTTCTTGACTGGTTCCAACTTGCTCCCTGATCATATTGATGATAACTTGCGAATCTCCCTCAACTATCACTGTCGTAAGTCCCAGTTGCTGTCCCAATTGCAAACCCCAGCAGAATGCTAAAGCCTCTGCGATAGTGGCGCTCGTACACCTTGGAAGCACTCCGTTTGCAGCAGCCACAAACTCCCCTTTATCGTTCCTAAGAGCAACCCCAACAATAACTCCTCAAAAAAGTTTGTGAACAGTGCATATATCTATTATAACTTGACACTTTTTCTATCAACACTCCAACAACACTCCCTATTACCCTCCCTATTTTTAATAA
>JAXBDA010006999.1:0-18963 GCA_036023075.1 Gaultheria prostrata
GGGGGGGGGGGGGGGGGGTGGGGGGTTTGTACGCGTAGGCAAGAGCCGTTCTTCTCCGACGCCGGAACCGTAGACCACTCGGATATGTTCTTCTCTGACGTCGTGTTCTTCTCCGTAGTGTTTTTCCCAGGCCCACGCAGTGTTCTTCTCCGATGTTGTTGGACTCGTTGCCGGCTGTTTCTTTGGGTCTGGTTGGAGAGTAAATTGGGCTTGAGAGAGAGAGAGAGGATGAGGGACGGTGTTGATGGGTTAAAATGGAACACTTTTGCTGTACAGATGTATTACAGTAATGTATTGCTGCAGATTTGATCCAATACGTATCTTACCACTTTCTTTTTGTTTGGTGAGGAGGGACGGTGGTGATGTGTTTTTTTAATTAATTGCAAAAACATTTTTCAATTAATGTTCTTATACTTTAAACATTTTTTTAGATTAAATAAAAACATTTAACTAACAAATTTAAAGTTGCAAGAATTTTTTTAATTAATTTCACTTTCTGATTTCATTTTTGAATTTTTTCAGAAATATTATTTTTTAATATGTAATATACTTTAAATATATTTATGTAATTATTGTGTATTTATTCTAAGTATTATGTATTTATTTTAATTATAATGAAATTAAACCATGTTGTCAATTAAATTAATAAATTGGGGGGTATTTCAGTCATTTGCCCTCTTATCCACCTTCCAAATCCCCCCTTCTCAAAATATCATCCAAACACCTCATTTACGAATCCACCTTTCTTAGAGCATCTCCAACCATGGGGTTTTGCTTCAAAAAGAAAAATGGAAGTGACATATCAAGGGGAAATTCTGTAATTTATGTCATCTTTTGCTCAAAAGATTATACTTTTTGGAGAGACTCATTCTCCTTTTTGGAGAATTGGTTCTTCAATTTGTTTCGGTTCTTCAAATTTGTAGAACCAAAATAAATTTGAAGAATGAATGTGATAAAAAGGAGGATGGACCCCTCCAAACAGTACAACTTTTTGAGGAAAAGTGGGTATAAATTACAAAATCTCCCCTTAATATGTCACTTCCGTTCTTCATTTTGAAGATTTGAAGAGTGGTAGGAGATGCTCTTAGAGCATCTCCAACCCATGGGTTTTCCTTCGAAATGAAGAACGGAAGTGACATATCAAGGGGAGATTTTGTAATTTATGTCCTCTTTTGCTCAAAAGGTTGTGCTTTTGGAGGGACCCATCCTCTTTTTTGGAGAATTGGTTCTTCAAATTTTGTTTTGGTTCTTCAAATTTGAAGAACCAAAATAAATTTGAAGAATGGATGTGACAAACAGGAGGATGGGTCCCTCTAAACAGTACAACTTTTGAGAAAAAGTGGGTATAAATTACAAAATTTTCCCTTGATATGTCACTTCCGTTCTTCATTTTGAAGATTTGAAGATTGGTAGGAGATGCTCTTAGGAGGTCAGACCATCTTCATTACAAATCCACCATCGTTACAAATCCATTCTCAAATCCACTATCATTACAAATCTACCCAAAATCATTCCCGGTCGCCAAACGGGGCGTACGGGAACCATGTCCTCCATCCTTTGCAATAGAGATTGGGCCTGAGATGTAGTTGCACGCGACCACTGTTAAAGAAGATTTTTCACGACGTATCACTTTCATAGCTTCTAAAATCCCCATTACATTCAACCAGTAAACGCCCACTTTCATACCTGACGAGTGACGATCAGTTGGACCACGAACAGCGAAGAACTCCGGCGAAACGTTTCTCTCTCTCTCTCTCTCTCTCTAACATACTTGCCCATCTATCTATCTACTTATCTATCAATCTATATGTATGTATATGCTCATTGCTCATACATATATTTGAGTTGATTTCACCTTTCCAATCCTCAATTGAACGCTTTCTGAATTTCAAATTACATACATATATAAGTCAAACCTATATATAGGCATAAATCCAACGATGAAGTAGTAATTATGTGTGTATTCAACTTTGCTTAGGGTTTCAACTCACCATCTCCTTACATGGAGACAATGGCTGAAAACCCTAATAATAGACTCCCTGGTTTCCCCATCAAAGGCTCCCAAACCCTAATCCAACAATCACAACTACCACAACCATTCCCAACGTATCTTCAAAACCCTAATGTGTCTACAAGAGCTAGATTGCTCTGTGAAACCCTTACTAGGGTTTCACCTCAAGAAGTCAAAACTGCGCTTACGTCCACCGGGATTGAACCCGTGTCCGAAATCGTAGAAGAAGTGCTCAAACTCTCGTATGGGTCCCCTGCGGCTGCTATCAAGTTCTTTCGATGGGCTGGAGTGAACCGGAAGCATTCGGCATATGCTTGGAACCTTATGGTGGATTTGCTGGGGAAAAACAAGTTGTTTGAGCAAATGTGGGACGCGATTCGTTCGATGAAGCAAGAAGGGGTTTTGCAAGTGGCGACCTTTGTTTCGGTGTTTGGGAGCTATTGCAGTGCTGGTAGGTTCAATGAAGCTATCATGACCTTTGATGTAATGGAAAAGTACGGAGTTACACCTAATGTTGTGGCAGTGAACTCCCTGCTGAGTGCGATTTGTCGCGAGGATAATCAGACCGCCATTGCGCTAGAGTTCTTCGAGCGGATTAAGACTAAGATTGCCCCTGATGCGGATTCGTTTGCCATTTTATTGGAGGGGTGGGAGAAAGAAGGGAATGTGGCAAAGGCGAAGAACACCTTTGGGGAGATGGTGATTCGGGTTGGGTGGAGCCCGGAAAACATGTCTGCTTACGATGCTTTCTTGACAACTCTTGTTCGTGGGTCCCAGGTGGACGAGGCAATCAAGTTTCTTCAAGTTATGAAGGGGAAGAACTGCTTGCCAGGTTTGAAATTCTTCTCTAATGCTCTTGATATTCTCATCAAGCAGAATGATTCAGCTCATGCTGTCCTTTTGTGGGAAATTATGGTTGGTAGCGGATTACTACCGAATTTAATAATGTACAATGCAATAATTGGAGTGCTTTGCAACAACAACGACACTAATAATGCCTTGCGTTACCTTGATGAAATGGTATTGTACGGTGCTTTCCCTGATTCTTTGTCCTATAACATGATTTTCCAATGTTTGGTTAAGAACAAGAAGGTTCGTGAAGCGGGTAAGTTCTTCTTCGAGATGATCAAGAATGAATGGCCTCCTACGCATTCAAATTGCGCTGCAGCCATCACAATGCTTTTTGACGGTGATGATCCCGAGATGGCAACTGAAATCTGGGACTACATGATTAAGAATCGCATTTTGCCTCTCGAAGAGAGCGCAAATGTGTTGCTTATTGGGCTTTCTAATATGGGAAGGCTGAAAGAGTTGAGGAGGTTTGCAGAGTATATGCTTGATAGAAGGATTGATATAGATGAATCGACCATGACAAAGTTGAAACATGTTTTCTATAAGGAGGGTAGAAGTGCACGTGATTCATACGATAATCTTTCAAGGAAGTGGAAATCTTCCTAGAAGTTATGGTTGGAACTTCTTGGTTTGATGCCCTTCGAAAGTTTATTTTGGTTTTCATTATTTTTCTTTTTGGAATTTTGGGAGATCTCTTCGATTTGGCTGCTATTAGTGGAAACACTATGACAACAGCTGGTTTTGAACATTACTTGATGTTAAACTTGCCTGATTTGGTTCCCCATTCGTTTGCATTGTGATGTGGTATAATATTACTAGCTCTCTGTCCTCCTGCTCACAGATGCACGCTTCAAATTCATTAATTCTCTAGTGTCGGTTCTTTGTGCCTATTCTGTCTACACATAAATGTGCAGCTAACTTTTTCGCTTGTATTGGTGCTTTTGGAGACTGTCAAATGAATTGCAAAAATTCATGCATATTGCTTTGTTAGCTACCATTTCCCTTCTCATCATTGTAATGATGGGACCTGGGTGCTTCATTCCCTGTGACTTCTTTACGTAATGTGCTGTGATTTGTGTGTACAGCTGCACGTGTATTGTTTTAACTTCTATTGATTAAGTTATTTTCCCTTTTTTCAAGTTTTTGTTATATAGTTTTGCAAATCCATTCTTTCTTTCTTTGTTAATTCTATTTCTTGTGTTTTTGTTTATGGTTCGCAACTGAAACACTGGTAGCATGCTTTCTAAGGTGGTTAAGCTAAAACATTAGCCAGGATTAGCTTCTACTTAGATCATGATTGTGTTCATCCGTTTCTTTATGGTTTTGTACTTGCTATAATGTAACCCTTTTCTCTAGTCTCTCCTCGCCATTCTTATTGCCATGCCCATTGGTCCTTTTTTCCTCATTGAAAAGGCAAGAAGTCAGTCTGAAGTTTTGCCAGACAATCCACCGTTCTAGCTAAATATCTCGTTCTCTATAAGTTCAGGGGAAGAAAATAATGGAAAATTGGAGGGAAAATAAGAGTGGAACAGCATTTGCATAGTTCATTTCACACCATTACCTCTTAGTTTACTGAATCTCCAATAAGTGTGCACAGTGTGATTTTTTTTCCCCATTTCATTTCCTACAACGTTCTAAAAACCAGACAAGAGTAGAAACTAACATGATGTAGTAATTGCTTATGGTAAAAGGCCATGAAGCACATATTCGCTGTGGATATGATTGTGATACAGCAAAACCTAAAAAACAATAGGATTCCGATATGTCAGCGATACGTTTGTTATAGTGATATAATTTAATAGATATTAGTCTTGTACTAGGAATAAAAACAAGGCCAAGGAAATAAAAGAGTAGTTGCTAATATCAAGCATTTGCTAATAGATGTGTGTGTGTGTGTGTGTGTGTGTGGATGTAAATGTATTATATATCAGATGCATATACATGTAAAATGTACTGGGAAAATACTGTATGTACAGTAACGGTGTGCATATATAGCCAAATAGATTATTTGTATTACACTGATTGGGTCAAGCGCAAGAGAGAGACTATGAGAGAACGATAGAGAGAGCACCTGCGAAAGTAAACAGAGCTGCGAAGACGAAGAATTGGTTGACTGGTTTGGGCCAAGTGCCTGTTTATCATTTGCCTCTATTGAACAATATGTATGTATTCTATGTACAGTTTGCCCCTTACAATTGTTACTTATTAGTTCAAAAATATCCTTTTAATTCTTGTAGTATCCTGATGTATCCCACAGGTATCTCTCGATACCCACACGCCACCAGTTTTGAATTATCCGTGCTTCATAGGTTAGAGCTCAGTTGCAGGAACCTTCTATGTGGGTGGCGAATCCACCTCAGAACCTCGCTCCCGCGCTGCCAAGTCAAGACTCTCATAAAATCTCGCTCCTATTGAGAAAAGGACCCGCTCCCAACTAGGATAGAACCTCTTAGGCATACAGATCCCAAAAGAAACAAAAACAAAAGATACCAAGCAAGAGAAAAGGCAAAGTAATGATATGATATTAGAAAAATATTAACTTAAAATTTGCTCAATTAGTTTATATAGCCATAATATTACTTAGTTACTAAGACAATCTTTGCAATTGACATGAATGACGCATACTAATATTTACTTGCATTACATATTTATATTTTCATGTATTATTCCTAAAGGCTCCCCCTCCCGAAAGAGGAGCTCCATATCCTTCTCCCCCGATCCCACTTCCACCCCGGCTTCGTGCAACTAAGATATGAAGAACAATTGGAGTATCGTATTAAAAGTATAAATAATTTTATGTTTTGCAATCTAAGAGGTAGAAAATATTTTATTTTTGACATTTTACTATATTAAAAGACATAAAATATTTAATTAATTTTCCTTAAACGCTCCCGACGGCGCTCCCACACTTCTATGATCATCCCGTCCCACGCCCCCGCTCCCGCTTCGTGCAACTAAGGGTTAGAGGATAGTAACTAGTAAGTTAGTAACTATGGTCAAAATAACTATAACGCAAGGATGGGGTGACACGTGTCGATGAAGGGTGTGTTGGTAGGGTAACATAATCAACTGGAAAAAAAAAGAGCGCTGCCATGTGTCGCATTACTGCCCAAGAATAATAGAATATCTTGGAAAAATGTGATATCAGGGAGAGAGGAAAAAGTGTTTAGGGTGTTAAATTAACCCTAATGCACATGTGTATTTATTTATATATAGTGTAAGTACAAGATACATAAAGACTCAAATACCCTCATTTACTAATACTTATTCAAATACTCCCTCTGTCCCATTTTGTTTGTCAAATACTCCTTTTTTCTTGTGTCTATTGCCCATATCTTTCAATGTGGAACTCCAAAAATATGCAATATGAATCTTATTTGATAGATCTCAATTTGTTCTATCGAAATCGTAAAAAACATTATAGAATGAAAGGTATAGGCAATAGACACAAAAGAGACAAAAGGTATAATTGACAAACAAAATGGGACAGAGGGAGTAACTCCTAACACTCACCTCAAGCTGGAGAATAAATATCAATAAGTCTCAGCCTGTTACACAATAACTCTAACCGTGGCATGAACAAAGGTTTGGTAAACATGTCAGCTAACTGAGGGCATGTCTACAAAGGGAGTAGCAATCGCACCACCAGTCAACTTTTCTCGAACAAGATGACAGCCAACCTTAATATGTTCAGTCCTTTCATGAAAACTGGATTATATGCAATGTGGATTGCTGATTGATTATCATGAGATAGATTCATAGGCAATTGCACATTGAATCCTATCTCCCCAAGAAAAGAACTCACTCGCACAATCTCACATGTAGTATGAGCCATGGCTTGATTCATAAGCAATTGTCTGTTTGTTTCTTACTTTTCCAATTGACAAGATTTCCACCTAGAAAGACACAATATCCTGTAGTAGATTGCCTATCAGATGGTAACCTTGACCAAAATCGGAATCAGTAACTGCCTCAACATGTAAGTGTCCACCAGCACGGTAAAACAGACCATGTCCCGGATGAGCCTTAAGATACTTCACAACTCTAAGAACTGCTTCCCTATGTGGAAGACGAGATGCAGACATAAACTGACTCACCATACTAACTGAAAATGAGATGTCTGGATGTGTAATGATAACATAATTCAACTTACCAACCAATCGACGATACTGATTTGGGTACGGGAGTAACTCCCCCCGGTCAACACACAGTTTAACATTGGGATCCATAGAAGTCTCAACAAGCTTACTCCCCAACAAGCCAGTCTTTTGCAGAATATCCGCAACATACTTCCTCTGGGATAAACTAATACCATCTTTAGATCCTCAATGCCTAGGAAATACGTAATTTTCCTAAGTACTTGCCTCGTTGGTATGAAATTGCTCATGTAGGAAGTTTTTAAATTCATCAATAGCTTTCTGATCTATCACCGGTAATAATAATGTCATCCACATTGACAGTCAATAATAACAGAATGATTCGACTCACTATGACGCATGTCAAACCTCAAAATTGCATCACTGAACTTGCCAAACCAAGCTCTAGGAGACAGCGTAAGACCATACAATGCTTTACGAAGGCGGCACACTTGATTACACTCCTCCTGAGCAACAAACCTAGGTGGTTGCTCCATGAATTCCTCCTCTTGGAGATCACCATGTAGAAAAGCATTTTTGACATCTAACTGGAATAACGGCCACCCCAGATTAGCAGCAAGAGAGATAAGAAGACGAATAGAACTATGCTTGGCAACAGGAGAGAAGGTCTCAGCATAATCAACACCATGTGTCTAAGTATAACCTTTAGCAACGAGGCGAGCTTTGTAGCACTCAACGGACCCATCAGGATGGTATTTAACAGTGAACACCAAGCAACACGCCGACACCCAATAGTGGTTTTTCCAGACGGAAGAGATACCAACTCCCAGACGGAAGAGATACCAACTCCCAAGTGTCATTTTGGTGATGGGCATACATTTCATCCTACATAGCTGTCCACCACTCAAAAATAGACAGGGTCTCCTAGACAGTATTAGGAACTAACACAAACGAAACAGAAGTTGCAAAGGTACAAAGAGAAGGGGACTAGTGATTTTAAGAAACATAATGAGCAATGGATAAGAAGTACAAGCACGAGTACCTTTGCGAAGAGCAATAGGAAGAGATGCTGAAGAGGGTTCGGGATATCACGACGAGGTGGAGATGTGGGCGGGGCTGAGGTGGGGCAAATGGAACTTAAGGCCGACAAACATATACCTTTACCTGTGGTGCAGGAGGAGGGAACCGACATGGGTATATAATGAGACGGATCCATCGGGGAAGATCACAGGAAAAAGGGCAATGATTCATTGAAGGTGACGTCAGCACACATAAACTCACGACCGAGAGTAACACCTATACCCCTTTTGGGTACGAGAATACCCAAGAAAAACACATTTAATGGATCGTGGATCAAGTTTATCCCGCCCGAGATCAAGAGCATGGACATAGCATGTGCACCCAAACACCTTAGGAGGAAGAGAATGTAAGGGACGACCAGGAAACAAGACATTATGTGGGATCTGACCCCCTAAGACTGTAGGGCATACGGTTGATAAGGTACCCTGCAGTGAGAACATCACTCCAAAAAGATTTAGAAACTTGATGCTGAAATAGGATGGCATGGGTGATATCTAACATACAGTGCAACTTGCGTTTGGCAAACCCATTCTGTTGGGGAGTTCGAGCACAACAAGACTGATGAATAATACCATGGCCATCAAGAAAAACAGACAAAACATTACGAAACCCCACCACCATAGCTCCACCACCACCCATCGCCACTGTCGCCACCCACCACCATCACTGTCGACCATCCCCAAAACCCTAAACGACTACAATAGACCTTCGAAATCCCTGACTACTATTCGAAATAGCCTTAATCAGATTTGAAATACCCGTAAATCACGCGTAAACCACTCGAATCATCTCGAAACCCTAACCTTGGCACTTGAATCAACTCGAAATCAAAAGCCCTGTACTCGAAATTCCTACCCAATACTCGAAAACCCAATTTCAATGTTCGAAACCCTCTTTCAGTGTTCTGATACCATGATATGTTTAGGGTGTTAAATTAACCCTAATACACATGTTTATTCATTTATATTTAGTGTGAGTACAAGATACATAAAGACTCAAATACCCTCACTTACTAATACTTAATCGAATAACTCCTAATAGAATGTTTCTTAACTTGTCACGTGTCCCAAATATCATTGGGGCCCAATCTATATCGCCAAGGCGCCAACATGATTGTATGCCTTCTCATTCTCCTCAAATCGAGTAGACATTGAGAGAGAAAGTAACCACACACGAATATAAATATAACCACTGCCTCCACTAAATGGATAGGGTTATCATCTTGTAACATATATCGTCCAACTAGATTATTTTTACGTGTAAATCAGAAGAGAAAACGATACTCAGCAACGCCCAAAAAGTCAAAAGGCCCTGTGATGGCAGTTGATTATCTTTACCCTACCGATGGAACCTTCACTCTTACATGTCACCTCATCCTTGGGCTCTCAATTTTGGTACAAACACTAATACAAGGTATGTAGAGGCAATTTTATTAATAATCTTTTGGAGTACTTTTTAGCTCAAAGTCTGGAATCGAGTTCAACCTTTAACTTACACGATGGGCTGTTGCCTGATGCAATGGTGGAAGCTCAAGTTGATTGTGGTGGCATGGATTCAAACCCTTGGAATCTATTTCATGCAAATTTTGCTGAAGGTTAGATTTTTATCTTGTCAACCCCTTAACACTGTGCAATCTTGAGGTCAACCGTCAACATTCGGTAGTAATGGCTTTTAAGAAATTTCGAACAGATTAGGAGAATTAGCTTATCTGATACTATCAAAACTTTGTGGTCACTACAAAGCTTAGGATGTGCTTGGTCGGATCGAATCGGTTGGCCCCAGTCTGCCACTCAAACCTAACAATTCGGATTGAGAGTTTTTCAACACTTTTTTGTCCAACTACTAATCGAAGTCAAAAGGCGTCATAATGTTCATGCTGTGGTCAAAAATCGATCGGACTGTTTCGGAGGGGAGAGGTGAGCAGATAATGATACAAAAAACAAATAAAGTACCCTCAAACCCCAACGGAATGAAGCCATGTGTCATTTAACTTTTTAAAGCGATAAGTTCCGTCTCTAAAACTAATGAAAAAAGGACGCATAAAAAATTAGTTTGGTTGGATCAGATTGCACGGGTGTAAGCCTCCACGAACCCCAAATGCTGCGATTGTTATAACGATTTTGAAATCAACCATTCAAACTCGGTTCGGAGGGGTCCTGTTGGTCCATTGGGCTCATCGGTTATTTGCTCAAACCTAGTATTTACAGTTACCGTGAAGCTAAAATTTTGTACCTTTGAGGGACCGCAGGGAAACCAAAGAATGTGGATTGGTGAATGTTTCTCTCATGGACATTTTTCTTTATTAACGTGGGAGCCCTTGAGGGCATTTCCCACTCTAGTGGGAATCTCTTATGTTGATGGGGCAGGGCTATGTTGGCCTTCATATGACTTCGACAAGCTTGTGGACCTATGGTTTTCGTGAATATGTTCAACTGATCAAGATTTTGGCTGTTCTTTTTCCATTGCAGTTTGTGATGTGTTGTAAAGTGGGTAAAGCGGTTTCTCTCTCTCTCTCTCTCTAGAGTTGAAACTTAAAAGCCTCCAGTGAGATCTTCTGGTCTCTCTTTTTCCTTCACTTTTTCTCTTGAATCTGCGTTGAAATCTGATTTTTGTAGCTTTTATGTCATGAGTGACCACCATCATGATTCGGTGTGGTGGTTTGGGTGGGTGGGGTTTTGATGGAGTTTTTGGATGACCTCTGTGTTGTCTGTTTATGTGTTGTTTTGGTGCTTTGTTGATTCCTGTTAACAGTTCCATCAAGCCTTGTAGTTGCGACTTATAATGTTCCACCAACTGCATCTACACGTGCTGTAAGCGCTGGACATGTGCATTGTTTGTTAGAGCTTGTCCCACATTGGTTAATTATAACCTCCAAAGCTAGTATATGAGCCTGGGCGGCCTCTCCACTCATTGCCAATTGGTTTTGAGTTAGATGCTTTAACATGGTATTAGTGCTACGCTTTCGGAGGCTTTTGAACAAGACTCTATGTCGTTGATGGTTGGTTTCCCCTTTGTTTGTCGTTGATGATGGTTGATTGTTGTCGTATGTGTTGAATTGTTTGTTTACCTCCACGTGTGGGTCAGGGGTCCCATGTGCGGGGGAGTGTTAGAGCTTGTCCCAAATTGGTTAATTATAACCTCCAAAGCTTGTATATGAGCCTGGGCGGCCTCTCCACTTATTGCCATTTGGTTTTGAGTTGGATGCTTTTAACAGTTTGGGTGGCTCAACTTTTGTTTTCTTTTGGCTGAGCGGGTCTTTACCAAAGATTGTTTACTGAGGTTTTTTCCCCAGTCAGCTAAGGCACTTCAGTGTATGAGGACTACCATGCTGCTTTTCAGAGTAGTTGCACAGGTGACACGTGGCACTGCTTGTGCCCACGTGCTATAACTATAGTGCACGGAGATGCTACTCTGTGATGCAAGGAACTGAGTGCCTGATGTTGAGTTGGAGCCTTGAAGACTATTTCATTGGCTATTGGTGATAGTTAATTAGTGACTTGACATGGATGTCGCACTCTTTTGCATGTGTGCTATGCTTGTGTATGTAGTGCTGCATAGTTAGCAAGTTACTGTGCATGGCGTTTGCTGCAGTTCTTCTCATTTCTAACTGCAACAGATGTATTGTGTGCCTTGTTTTTATGATTTTGTATTCAACTTCGACTTGTTAAATTTGGTGTATACTCTTGTTGCGAGGTGCGTTTCTCCTCTTTGAGGAATCTCAAGTGAGCTCTTACATGGTTGTGATTGCCTAGTATCTCGGCTGTGAGAGATTTATTTTCTAGACTAGGTTTATTTATTCTTTTATACATGTCTCAAGGGGGGCCTTTTGGGCTTTTGTGATTTGAGCTCTATTATAATGGGTCGTAATTATTATGGGCAAACCGCAATGTCCATATCTATTTTTAGGTTTACTTTGTGACAGAAAAGTCAATTGTTTCTAATGGTGTCTCACTGCCTCTGATTTTCAATTTGAAGCATGCATTCAATTTCCTTTCTTAATATAATTGTAGCTGCATTTTAGATTGGCAAAAGGTCATCTTTGGGAGAGTTGGGATTGAAGGGTTTGTAAGAACTTGTCCAACATAGGTTAGTCATTGTCTCCAAAATAAGTGTAGGAGCCTTTGTATTCGGGGGAGTTAACTTTGAATGTTTTTGCTAATAGATGGACACAGATAAACCATAGACCCGAGTTTCACTGATTCTACCAGGCAGTCCATAATGAAGAGTATCTGACAAGAATGCATCCTTCACTTTTGTGTGTATTATGTTTCTCCTAATTGGCAGACTAGGTTCAATAGGAATGTCTTGTTTTATTCGGTGAGTGTTGAGTTTTTTTGTATTGTAATCCACAACAGTAAATAGGTATACGTATTCATAGACATGCATATATACGAATGTATATTTTTGCAGCTTCTTGGAAGGATTATACATAGTTCGCGGGGAAATCAATTTGAGATTGCTCTTGCTGGAGCCTTTTCTGACATGAAGCAGCAACAGAAGGTGAACTGCAACATACAAAATCTGTACAGCTGGGGTAAGGGTTTGAAGTTGTCGATTGATGTATATGGAGTCCTGTAGAAATATTCTTTACGCTACTTGATACAATGTTCCAATTTGTTACCTGTATTACAAGTTTGGTTGATCAATGGTGGTGGGATCAGATTTTTGATAGAGCAACCTTTGATTTATGTGAAATAATCTGATTAGAAATTTGAACGTGGGAAATAGGTTTTGCGAATTTTTGGCACCATTAATTACACTCTTTTCTTGTTCTCTTAGAAATCCTACTCGACTATTCCTGGTGTTGTAGGATTGATGGATATTAAAAAATAAGGGATTGTAGATAAAAGTTGCACAATTTCATTTATCTGAGGTTGTAGGATTATTCCTGGTGTTGTGCTTGTTGGGGCTCTTAAGGCTATCCCTTGGCCCTTTCTTAACAATGGCCGGCATGCATAGTTAAGGCTGCAAACGAACAGAGCTGCTTACAAGTAGCTCGTGGCTCAGCTCGTTAAGGCTCGGCTCGTTTAGTAATCTTGCCGAGCTCAAGCTCGAGTTTTAGGCTCGTTTAGTAAATGAGCTCGGTGAAGCTCGGCTTGGCTCGCAAAAGCTCAGGGCTCGGCTAGTTTACGAACAAGTCGAGCTCGAGCTCAATTTTTGGCTTGTTACTAAACAAGCCGAGCTCGAGTACAAACCTCGGTTCGGCTTGGCTCGTTTACACTCCTATGCATAATATATGCAAGTCAGACAGGAAGTGGACGGAATAACTCATTACTATTTGTGGAGAATAGAATAAGTTTGCCATAGTTGCATTCTATTAGGATCTAATAAAGCTTTCAATTCGATTGTGGAATCCAAACGTAGAAATGATGTTGTGAGTTTGTGACCTATTGTCATTCAGAATTAGTGTCAGGCCCTTCCATCTTAAATCCATGCAACCGAACGCAATGAATTGTGAAGAAAGTGCACAGGTTAGATGTAAATTCCTCTTGCTGTTCGTTTTCTAGGTAAAGAGCAAGTATTATTGATGAAGATGAGTACTGAAGGCTTGTTGATTATAAAAACCTCTGTGGCATATAAATATTAGTATTAGAGTTGATCAAGGTATCATCTTCTGTCAATATATTAGAGGGCATATTATTTAAAGCTTGCTTAGTGGATTTGATGCCAAAGTTGTCTTTCAAGCTTGTCTTTTTGTCCAGTTTCATGGTATTATAGTGTTGTTCAAGCCTGGGTAATGAAAGTTCATGAAGCTGTCTAAATGGGTTATCGATGTCAGGGCAAAAATGGTAGATTAGACAAGCATAATATCTGTTCACGTCCTCAATTCTATAGATAATGAACCTCTTTCATTTTAGGGCCTATTAAGCCGTAAGCCGTAAGCCGTGAAAAGACCAAGTTACAGGAGCTCGACTTGTGTTTCGTTTGCTGAAAGCCCATTTGAGATTGGCTCGTTAGGTGATCGAGTTTGCACATATTATGAAGCTAGGTATATAAACCTGACATGCTAAGGTTATTTGTACCTTGAGTTAAAGACCAAGCCACTCCTGTGATTGGCTTGATTGAAGTTTACTCGAGATCGGGGGGGGGCTGCAGTGAGCATCCAAGCCGTCTATTTCGACAGAGGAATATTGACACAATTACCATGCTAGTTAAGCCCTACTCAGTTTCTCCAAAGTTGGAGGGAAAAAAAATGAACATAAAAAATTGAACAGGGGACCTATACAGGTATGCAAACATGTACAACTTTACTAGGGTGTATAGTAGTTGTATATGTCAGTGCAAGTTTGGTATTTTCTTTTGAAGGGTAAAGTGCTTTATGATTCCTGGGTACAGGTTGGTAAGTGACATGATTAAGTAAGGGTGACTTTATCCCTAGGAAAGCTAGATACCAAACCTTTCCTGCCAATTAGAGCTAAGAACCCCAAGCTTTTGCTCTCTTACCTTCTCCAGCCTCACATTTCTGAAACTCATCTCCTCCCAACATAAAAGAAGAAAAATCCATCCCCAGCAACCCTCCACCTGATGTTGTCTCTCTGGCCACCAAGAACTACTGCCTCCCAATGCTGGACCATCGCCCAATGAAACAGCTAAAGAAACCCCGACACACCAGCCCTCTGATTTGGTTTGTCGCCACTCTCTGCACTGTAATTGCCATTGCTGTCATTATTGCTGGAATCATTGTTTTCGTCGGATACATCGCGATCCGACCGAAAGTCCCGTTCATCAGCGTAACATACACCCACCTCGACGCGTTCAATTATGACGGGTCAGGGTTACTTACGACGCAGGTAACCATCATCATCAAGTGGGAGAACGACAATGTAAGGGCCCACTCAAGTTTCTACGATGCAAAATTCATTCTCAGCTTCCACGGTACGGTGATAGCGAAATTAGTCGCAGCTCCGTTCGACGTGAGAAAGAATAGCTCACTGGAATTGGCTTACACAGTCACGTCGTCTCCGATACCGTTGACACCGGATCAGATGATACTCGTTGACATGTCATTGAAGCAGGATTTGGTAACGTTCGAACTGAGGGGGTCGGCTAGGACCCGGTGGCGAGTGGGGCTTGTCGGATCAGTTAAGTTCTGGTTGCACGTGGATTGTAAACTCCATTTCATTCCATCATCTTTTAATAGCACAGGCTTGTATTGCAGCTCCAGGTCCAAGTAAAAATCAATTCAGGTTCTCATCTGGTGCATGGATATTGTTCCTGCACCCTTTTAGTTCTGAACTCCCAGGATCATTTCTTTTTCCAGCATATCATATGAAATAGAGGGTTTATATCATTTGTTCTTTCTTAAGGTATTTCTTACTTTGGTGAACCTCCGGAATGGTGTTGGATTTGAGGCCCAAATGGTATACTGTCTGATAGGAATGTACAATTTCTTGATCAATGCCAAGGAATTACACTCTTCTTGGGGAGAAAAACTTGGGTGCCGATTGGATATGGCCACGTGGTGCCCGACCGTGCATCTTGGCCGTCCAAAACCAAAGGTGTTTTGGACGACCCAGATTTCTTCCCCCTATCTCTCCTCTTTCTCTATCTGCAATATGGGCCGTGCAAAACACTTTTGGACGACCGAAATGTGCGGTCGGGCACCACGTGGCCATACCCGACAAGCACCCCAGTTTTTCTCCTTTTGGGGGTTAATACTGGATACAGATTATAGTAATTTGCAGATAGAAAAATGTCTGAGTGCGTAGATATTGCCTTAAACAGATGTATCTGGAACCATCCGACGTACGTACATGAGAGTCTCATTATTTTGTGTGGATTCTATGTGCATCAGAGTCTCATTATTTTGTGTGGATTCTATGTGCATCGGACAGTTGCGAATGTGTGCATCGATGTCTTTGCAACTTATTCTTGCAGATATTGTCCAGTTAATTCATCTGCTGACACAGTCATTTGCAACAGATATTGTCCAGTTTATTCTTGCAAAGTTTTGGTGAAGCTTTTGGTACTATAATTTTCTAAGAAGAAAAGTGGAAGATCATGCAAGAACGGAAAGAAACAGTAAAAAGAGGGCAATCACTCCTTTTTAAGTGATGCTTTAATTCTTTCTAGTTTCTTCCACCAGAACCGGTCGCAACCATGTTAGCTAGTAAAGGCTTCATTGCTAAGCAACCTATAAATAAAAACCCAACAATATAGGCACTTATTATTTAATGGTTCGGATCGTTTGTGTAGGATCCGAAAATGGGTCCCACAAGATCACATTCGGCAAACCACTTGGGTTGCCCCCCAAAACAACAGCTGCTTGGCAAGGGATGCACAACAGCATCCCCGCCTCCGGGAAATTACATGGTCCTTTGACGCTGCTATTCCTTCCCAATTAAACCATGTGGTGCCCACCAGAAACGGAGCAAGGAGTTCCGCTACACATGAACGAATTTTTTTTATAAAATACTTTACATAGTTTGCAGCGGTGAGCTTGTATAATTCATAGGAACTTTTTTTTTTCTAGTATATAGATACTAGAGGTTTTTTTTTTTTTTGCGGGGGCGACCGCCTTTCCTGGTCCCATCTGGCTCCATCTCTGGTGCCAACTAGGATTTGCCACCTGGCTAAGCACGTCAGCGGGTGTCAAAATCCAATAAAGTGGTGCTCTAATCTAGGGGATAGGAAATGGGACCCTACGACGAGACTCGAACCGAAGACCTTGTCCCTTAATTCGTTTGTGCAATAATAAGAGAGATGTACTTGATTAAATAGTTTGTCAAAGTTGCCCTACCACCACTTTCACTTACTTGGCAAACACCGATTTAGGTATGCATGAAAAAAGATTTTCCTTCTTTGAGACCACAAATGTGTTTTTTCTTGTTGGCAAAGGAAAGAACACCTACAAAGTATAGAGCACAAGTGTGATCTATTAAAAAAATGCAGTTACCATATTATATCACTCAGTGGAGGGAGCAAAGACTTAAAGCACGGCCAATAAAGACATGTTTGGCTCAATTTTAGTTTAATTTTTCTTACTTATTTATTATTCTTGATGAGGGTAATCGAAAAAGATAAAGAAATATTACCAAAAGCTTAAAAATACACAAAAGCATGTCCTTTTTTGGCTTATTTTTTGGCTTTTTGAGGCATTTTTTAAGTTCAATTCATACCTTCTTAATTTTTTGATCTCTCTCGAGGCCAACCCGAAAAGCTAAATAAGCCAATAATCCAAGTTTTACTGCAACAAACTCAACATTTAAAGGATCCAAACTTAACTAATTTTACCCGACCCATTTTTGGGCCATGGCAAAGCAACGCCATACTAGTTATAGGTGGACTAGGAGTATTGGGCTTTGATGAGAAATATCCCATAACCTAGCCCTAGATAAGCCCATAAATGATTTTTCCTAGGTAATTGATTTTCCCACTATTTTTTACTATACTAATTTTTTCCCCTCGTGATGTGAATTTATAAAATTAACATTTCATTTGTATATTATTTCCCACTTGGAAGGACAACATAATAAATTCACATCACAACAAGAAGATAAAAAAAAAAGAGTGTGGAAATCACTATCTTTTTAAATGATTTTTCCTTTTTATATCTGTACTCTTTTTTTTCCCTCTTGTGATGTGAATTTATAAAATTAAACTCCCTCCGTCCCTTTTATAGTGTGTAACTTTCCATTTTGGGTTGTCCCTTAATAAGTGCGTGTTTTGAAAAGTTAGTGGGTACATTTTTTATTTTGCCGTTAAAAGTAGATTTCTTTTTGACAAGTTAGTGGGTATTATTATATTGATAATGGTAAGTAGATGTAAAAGTTGTTAAAGTTGATGTGAGAGAAAATAAGTTGGAATTACGAAGTAACACACTTAAATAGGGCGGAGGGAGTATTTCATTTCTACATTATTCACATTTGGAAGGACAACATTATAAATTCATATCACAACAAAAAGACAAAAAAATAGTGTGAAAATCACTTAGTACCTTTTTCTAACTTTGAAAGGAAGTTGCATGTAGAGCACAAAACTCTTGCACACAATAGAAAGGAGGAGGATCCTCTCCGGTCCCTTTAAGGGATAGTCCGCCCAGTTCTCAGGCTATTCCCACTCCATTTCAATAGTCGGGACCGCTGATGTTTTAGTCCCAAACGAGAACTTTAGGCATGCCAGAAGTTCGTTTAATGTGTTTTTGAAACACATTAGTACCTCTTGAAAATGGGTTTATATCTAGTGTCGCAATTTTTGCTAATTTTGAGATAAATGTGATTTGAAAACACATTAAACGATATTCTATTAACATAAATTTTGGCATGCCTACAATTCTTGACAAGATCCAAAATATCAACGGTCCCGATAATCAAAACAGACCCGGAAAAAGTCCAAAATCAGGGTGGAAGTGACCGCCTAGTCTCTTTAAGGGACTGGAGAGGATCCCAGTCCTATTAGAAGCTAGGAAAAAATCTAAGAGGATGTATAGCTCCCACATGGCTATGGTAAGTACACAAGATGGTGTATAAAAGAATTAATATTTTTCAAGCGAATTTTTTTTCATGGTCATACAGATCTGTCAAGGTACAAATAAAGATTAGAGCCTCAGAATAAATAAGAAAGGGTAAATTACACTGACCTCCCTTGAGGTTTCTGACTTGTACACTGACCACCCCTACTTTATCTGAAATAGCACTGGCCTCCCCTGAGTTTTATATTTTAGTATAAAAAACACCCTTCTGTTACTTGGCCGTCAGTGACAGTAACGGGAATTGATGAGGTAAGCCATTAACCTTTGTTAAATTCCCAAAATAGCCCTTGACACTAGTTACAATCCAAATGGAAAAGGTTCTCTCCTTTTTCTAAATACTCCATGATCATGCATGAATAGTTATTGGTGGGCAATTTCTATCAAGAAAAATGAAATGAACATAACAAAACATGGGAATGCTACCAGCAATTTGCCATTGTGTGCATCACAAC